>JAALXI010000126.1:0-74320 GCA_012977755.1 Fusarium nurragi | reverse complement strand
CTACTATAATATGTGATAGTAGTAGTATTAACTGGGGCTTATTATTTATAAACCCTCTAGTTATTAGTTTAATTAAACCCATTTATACACTTAGCTAAATCTTTTAAGTTTAGGTATTTAACCTTAATACGTACCAATAACCTTTCTAAATATATATTAATCCCCCCCATATAGACTCTAACTTTTGTAATTTTCTTTTTCTTCCGGTAGCGCGACTCGATTTATTTCACCATGCTGATTGGCGGATTGCCAAGTCTCGTGATTATGAACTCACACCGCGACAAATTTGGAAATGTCAATCCCTCTCGAACCTGTCGAGCAATCGCCTCCTCAGCAATAACCCACTGCTCTGTCGGCGATCTCTAAAATGGATCCGAATCGGTCAAAAAACGAGCGCAAGGGCAAGACTGCCATGCAAAACGACCACGACGAATCAATCAACGATGAAACACGAAAGCCCCAGACAATCAACAAATCCCACTACGTGACTGTTGGCAACGGACCAACATCCGTTCACGCCGCTCGTCTCCAAGCCATGCTCGACTCGGGATACGGCAGTAGCACGGCAGGAGATGAAGCTGCCGATGCGGCTATGCTGCCGGATCTGCCATTGCTTTCACGCGATGGGAACGGCCCTAATACCCAAGGTACTTCCATCGAGCAGCTCTGGTATGATAGACACAGAGCAGTCCTCGGACGATCTGTCGACAGGGTGGTCCAGCTCTTGAAGGGTCTACAAGAGATCAATGTCAGTTCGAGCGTGTTCTACCCAACGCCCGACCAAGTTCAAGGCGACCGGAAGATACCCAGCCCGCGCCATAACCTTATGCGCGCTCAATCAGCAGCTTTGCCCGACAAGACGACGATGCATCGCGCCGCCCCTCGAATGATACGAAGATGCGATACTTCGTACGGAGACGATGTCAATGCTGAGTCAAGCAAAACGGCCGAGGAAAGAGGAGAGAATGGTCCGCGGCTTCTCGCCCCCCAGGTTTCGCCACAGCTCGCCGTGCTGAACATCGACTTGAAGCTGGGCCATCTTCGACAGGCAGACCTCATCCATACTCTTGAGAGGAGTTCTGTTGCCTCTTTACTTGACGAAAAGATTCGCTCTGCCGTGAGCCACCTACAGTCTTTACGGGGGCGCATAGAGGACCTATCGAGCAAGATTCTTATCACGGGAGATGTCAACGCTGGCAAATCAACATTCTGCAATGCGCTACTCAGGCGTAAGATACTGCCTGAAGACCAGCAACCCTGTACTGCTATCTTTTGCGAAGTTCTTGATGCGACAGAGAATGATAACGTGGAGGAAGTTCACGCCGTTCATCTCGACACAACTTACGATCGTCGAGATGAACAAACTTACGACACATATACATTCGAGCATTTGGCCGACATTGTCTCAGACGATACCAAATATTATCAATGCAAAGTATATGTACGGGATACTCGAGCGACCAACCAATCTCTGCTTAATAACGGGACGGTGCAAATCACTTTGATTGATGCGCCAGGCCTGAATTCTCACACTGCAAAAACTACCGCCGTCTTTTCAAGACAAGAAGAAATAGACGTTGTTATCTTTGTCGTCTCTGCAACAAATCACTTCACAATATCAGCCCAAGACTTTATCACAGCAGCAGCCGCCGAGAAAGCATACTTGTTCATGGTAGTCAATGGGTTTGATGCCATCAGAGACAAAGAACGATGTCGCAAAAATATCCTGACGCAACTTGTTGGCCTTAGTCCCCGAACATTGAAGGAATCTTCGGAGCTTGTACATTTCGTATCCAGTCAAGCGGTACCTTTGGAGACCAGCCGGCTTGGAGGATCCCAAGGTGAAGGCACATCACATGGTGACGGCGACGATCCCAGTGATGATCCTAAAGGTAAAGGCAAAGATGTCGAAAGCATTCGGGACTTTGACAAGCTAGAGGAGTCATTGCGCAGATTCATCTTGGATAAGAGGGCAAGGTCTAAACTAGCCCCTGCGAAACACTACTTGCTTAATATCCTGAACGACCTGAACATTCTTGCGACAGCAAACTGTGAGGTAGCTCAGCTGGAGCTTGACAAGGGCATCCAGGCCCTTCAACAGCTCGAACCCCGGCTCAAGTCGATTAAAGAGGCCGTATTCGAGGTCGACAACAAAACTGAGGACATCATCGAAACAACGCACGAAGAAGTTTACAACCATACACGGTCGGCGCTCACCGAGGTTATCGCCACTGCCAGCGACAGAATCGATTACCTCGACGTACCATATCCCGGTCTTTTCGGCGTGATGAACTATTCTGACGACATCAAAGAAGCGATACTGACAGAAATTGCTGACTCTGTTACCAATTGTGAAGAACATGCTCGGGCCAGTGCAGTCAAGGGGGTTAATATGATCAAACAACTGGGACTTCTACATCTAGGCGACGAGTACGAGAATTTCACCTTTCACTCGGCAGCTATGTTTCGCCGCAAGAGAGACGAACTGGCAAAACAAATCCATGTCTCCACGGAATTCCTGGATTTTGTGGAGTGGCCAGTACTATTGGAAGGCGGGAATCTTGCCAACGTCGATACCGCTCTCAAAGTTGCTACAGCTGTTGGTGGAGGTTGGATAGGTTTTCATACATGGATGGATCAGGCCTTTATGGCGGCCAGAGTGATGGGCAATATCAATCTTCGCAAGGCTGTGCTCCCTGGTATTGTTTGTACAGGTTGGTTCATGAATGTCTTCCAGTGCGCACGAAGTCTAACCAATAATTCCTAGGACTCTTCGCAGTGGCTTGTGTTATCTGGAGGATACCTACAGTCCATCCCCGTCGCCTTTCCGCCAAAATTGCCGCCAAGCTCGCTGAAATCGATTACGTGCATGCTAATGCAATGCGTATATCGGGTAGTGTACGCAAGGTCCTTCGTATCCCGTCCAACAATATCCGGGCAGACCTTGACCGTGCCGTGAAGGATGTGGGGGAGCGCCGGGACGAGAATCTGCACGTCAAGGCCCAGAGCAGTGTGGCTGTGACGTACTTCCGCAATTTGGTTCAAGATAGTGCTAAGCAGAAGACTGCAGTGGAGGGTCTTGAGTTGGAGGCATATTCCCAGGCTTAGTGTTTTAATGATGTTTTGAAGAAGGAAACATTCAAGACAAGAGCTTTACCTAGCCCGACTTAAGGCACTTGCGCCAAAAGGTCATGGCGATGATTCGACGGCGGTGATTTGGTCATTAATGTTGTTACGGGAATGTTGATACGTTTTGTATGGGCTAGATGATGGTGGAATTCTTGGCGGAAATGCTGCTGAGGATGGGGTGAGGAAGTAACTAAGAGATTAAATGTTGTACGATAAGCATGCGGGACGAAAATCAATTCCACACTTTATTACTTCGTTGCCTTGAAAAATTATGGAAATTACACTCTAAATCCTTATACGTCAATGACTCACCCCTTGTACGAGTCAAGGTATGGTACAACTGGAAGAGAAAAGATGAAACAAAATTATAAAATGAAGCCGAGAGCTCCCAACATGAATGCCAAAAATGGCACCCCTCCTGCAACGATTCGTAGCCTTGCGCTCTCTTCTCCCTCAGACGGACAATCAACCTCATCAGGGATGCCTTTGGTCCATCTGCATACCCTGGAAGTCATGTGCGTATCAATACTCGAAGCAGCTGAGCACCGTATGTAATTAGACCGCTGTCTTGGCTTGTATGCTGTGATTTAACATACTAGTCCTAGTGAGCAGAGTACTAGTTAGAGCCTATGATGGATATCCAAAGAGAGTCATAAACTAAAACTATCAACCCTACCGTGCTCCGCTACCAGTGGATGGAGATGTCCAAAGAGGAAGGTCTCTGCCGAGGCTACAGCTACAGCTACACGATTCGAACGACCAGCATCATGTATGAACTAGATTTAATCAACACAAGACAAGAGGCGAAGAAAGTATAAGGCTTAGCTGAGCAGGCTGGTTAGACCGACCCACAGCCACCCATTCAACTACTACTCACTATTCTCACTAGTTAGTTATCCACTCTTCCAATCAACTGTATAAATATTCCACATTTCTTAGCCGTCGGGCTTCGTCCCAGGTTCTCCTACGCTCTTCACAGCCCTTCACGTCGAGCTATGGATTGCATGTATACAACCTCTGCCAGTAGTGGTTCCACGTGCTAGATCTTGAGAAGCGCTTGGGGTTCGACCATGGACATATTTATATTGTTGAGCCCTAGGATCATCTGTTCTGATATCGATGTAGACGGTTTCTCCTATGTGGTCGGGAGTATGTCCAGCTGCTGGCCCTTCGAGCACAGCGCGTGTATTCACCAAGTCCTAACCAGAGCCTACCAAGGGCAATGGTGACTCGATGCCTAACCCTATACAAAAGAGGGCAGGAATTCTAACTGCAATAAATTCCACCTAAAATGGGGGATAATTAAAGAAACTACGATTTTATAAAAATGGTTTTTATATAAAGAATCAAGATATCTTCGTTTAAGTAGGTTATCGATCTCTTTAGAATACCACCAGGGTAGCCTCAGAAAATAAGATATGCCTCGTAGCGAATCACTTAATGGAAATTATCTCATTGATTGGCCAGCTGTTACGTCAGAGGGGCCCACCAGCTTTACGTGGTTTAAGGAGGATGCTAAGGGTGAGCAATGCCTGGAGTGTGACGGAGGCAAGCCTGGGTCGCCATCCATAAAGCAGCGATAGTTCCGCATCCATATTCTCCTTCCTAAACACAAATCATCAAATAACGATGTCGTCACCGGAAGAACAGACTCAAGAGACACTCGCGATGCAGGCGCGCCAACGACAACAGCGGCAGCTGGAGTTAATAGGTGCGGCGCAGGCACAACAACAATTCCAGGTGTTACAGCAGCGTCAACAACAGGCGAGCCAGATGGGAGTTCAAACGGGACAGCAAATGATTCCTCAGTTTGGACATCAGATGGGTACTCCTTACGACGACATTCCCGTCAAGGAGCCCAATGATGTGAGCATTCTCAGTGGACAAGCTCTCTCACAACCCGATTTCGCCTCATTAGTGTCCGCCTGTCGAGAGGGTGATTTATCCACGGTCGAATCCGTCATCGCCTCTCAGCCTCGTACACCTGCCTTTCTTCACCAAGGTCTTGTCAACGCCCTGGAAAACGGCCAGGTCGACGTCGCTCGCTACCTGCTGGATTCGGGAGCACCCATCGCACGCAAAACGCCAACCTGCATCCTCTCAGCCCCTGAGCCTCAACAGATTCCATGTTTTCAGCTCCTCACGGAGCACGGCTGGACTGTAAATACGCCAGGATTCTACGGGGCTGTTTTACTTCCATCCGTCATCCAGGCCAACAATGAAACCTTGGTCGACTGGTTTCTTGCGTGCGGCGCAGACCCGAACCTGGGGCCTCAGCATGATAACCGTGACCGTTTCGGTGGACCCGACGCAATTTCATGCCTAGCACTGGAGTTGGCTGCCACACGAGGTAGTGTCGAGCTGGTGCAGAAGCTACTAAACGCCGGCGCTAAGATCGAGAACGGGGCGCCGTTGTACCACACAGCAGGTGTTTGCCCTGCGGGGGCGAATCCTTTCGCCGGAGTGGTCCGACCAGATGAAGAGTTCGACAGGGCCAGAATACCTGTTATGGCGCTGCTTGTGGAGAATGGAGCGGGCGTGAACGACAAATTCAAGTCACGCCATATGACTCCTCAGTATCCAATTGTAAAGGCGGTTATGGCGGGCGCCGTTGAAAGAGTCAAGTGGCTACTGAGCCAGGGCGCGGATCCTGACTTGCAGGGCACGTATGGCAGCGCTAGAGACTGTGCCAGGATGGCCAGTGATGAAATGAAACGTGCGCTTGGAGTGCAGTGATAGACTGGGGTGCGATGGGGGCTGGACTAGTGCAGCTGCTGGGGATTTTTGTAAATTAAAGCGCGATATTTCATCAGAAAGAAAACCCACCCAAAACCACTCTGTAGTGACGTAGCTATGCTGTGCTTGGACAAGATTACCGACTGCAATCTCTCGTCGTTGTACGCAACGACTGGGCAGCCCTAAGGACCAGGCTATCAGCCTTAGGGACAGGGGTGATGCATGGGATGATGCCGCTAGCTCCCCAACGTCTATGGGGGCCCTGGAATATGACACCTGGCCCGTCAACCAATCAGATTCTGTCGAGCGTTCAGTCATCAGGCATCCCGGGTACTAAACAGATCAATGTACCCGAACACACATATCGCAACTTCATCCTTGTGATGCCCCTGCCTACGTTCCCCGGTCAGCAACATCACACGCCACAAAAGGCCAGGATGCTTGACACGTACGAGTTTTGTAGGGTTGAGTGAGGGCTAGAGGCTTCAATCTTCAGAAATCAACAACCCTTTCATAGATATCCATCGAGTATGATAGCCTGACCCCATTTTTGGCGGGTAAAGTCTTTCACGGGCCCTGTGGATGGCCAAGATGGACGGCAAATGAGCCGGCAACGCAATGAGAGCAGGAACGAAAAACTGGGGGATGTTGCACGATTTGCCATAAACAGTAAGAGTGCAGATGAATCCGCCCGATTGTACTGCAGATCTATTCGCTTTCAAGACACAGACTTCGAATTAGTTGAAACGTAGCGGCTTGATGAGCGAACTAATTGTGTGAACCAATTAAATGAATTTAGCAAGCGTTCGGCACGATCTTCCGGGAGCTCTCGTCCAGTTTACCATCCCATTGATTCATCCACCAATTGGCGCCCTTAAGGCTATGGGAGCCGAGGCTACCTAATGGGGCAGTCATAGTTTGAAAGCCTTGGTCTAATACGTTAAGCTTATCTTATGGAATTACAATGGGCTTGCCTAGACTGAAGGCTGGCTTAAAAGCGGCCAGGAATTTACAATGTTATGGTCTATTAGCTGTTAAAGAGGCTATTATATTGAGACCATGTCAGGAGGAAATACGTTTAGCTTGAGGATGCTTATGTTGATAACTCTTGTATTAGATAATGGTAACTTGATACACTCCATAGAGGCACCTATCCCGTGACCTAGAGCCCCCCACCATCCGGGAAGATACTCCTGAAACTCAGAAGGGCCAGCCCTGATTCCACCAGCCTGCAGAACTAGCTCGCTGACGTAAATGAATCCAGCTTGTGCCCCTTGCCTGCATCTATGGATGTAACTGTACCTTGTGCAATGGCTGTAGTATGAATGAAACTGAAAGGATTCAATCTATCGTCATGCCCAGCTTGATGTCCTTGATGTATCGAGAAAACACTGGGAACATGACTGTGATATCAACAGAAGGATTCAATCTATCGTCATGCCCAGCGTAATTTCCTTGATGTTGTCGAGAGAAGACGAGAGCCATGGCTGCGGCATCAATCAAAGGATTCAACCCGTACTCATGTAGATTATCATTTCCTTGATGTATCTGGAGAGAGTGGGAGCATACCCAGATATAAAGATCAGAAAACTGCTGCTCTTAGTCTTGTCTTTCACCAACTCAACCATTGGCTCTTCTTGGCCTTTTACCCTCTTTACTTTACTGGCATAGCCGCTCTTTACTGCTGGCCTGGAGTACTACGCAAATATGCGTTCCGCCTTCCTTGCTCTGGCGGCAATGCCGTTCTACGCAATCGCCCAGGACCCTGCCACCCCTGATGCTGCTCCAATAGTCTCTACGTCTGAGACATCTGCCGTGCCTGTCATCGATGCATCCACCGATGCCGCCGTCGAGCCGCAACAGCCCACCACTACCGACGCCATCGTCGTCCCAGAGACCACCTCTGAAGTAACGCCTGAAGTTGCTGAGACTCCTACGGAGGTTCCCGTTGTGCAGGACACAACTACCCAGCAGCCTCTCGCTCAAGAGACTACCTCCCAGGAGCCTCCTGTGCAGGACACTACAACCCAGCTGCCAGTCCCCGTTCAAGATACCACGACAGACCTGCAGCCTCCCGTCGTAGATACCACTACCGGTCCTGCTCCCATTGTGGACACCACTACTGGGCCAGCTCCTGTTGCTGAGACCACTGGCACTGAGGCGCCTGTGATTCAGGACACCACCACCTCCGTTCCGCCTGTTGTGCCCACGAATATTCCTGACACCACTGCTGATGCTGTCAACAACACCCCTCTGCCTGAGACCACCACCCAGCAGGCTCCCATTTTGGATACGACCACTGGTCTGCCTCCTCCTGATACCACTACTGGGGTACCTGTGGTTCAAGACACCACTACTGGCTTGCCTCCTGTCGATACCACTACTGACGTGCCTGTGGTTCAAGACACCACAACTGATGTGCCTCCTCCCGATACCAATACTGACGTACCTCCTGTCGACACCACTACGGATGCACCTGTGGTTCAGGATACTACAACTGACCTCCCTCCCGTTGCCGAGACCACTACGGAGAAGGCCCCTATTCAGGAGACCACAAGCGCCGCTCAGCAGCCTGCTGAGACCACTCAAGGCGACCAGCCTCAGCCTACTACCAAGGACGAGGAAAATGAACCCCAGACTACTCAGAAGAATGAAGATGACCCTGTCATCACACAGGCCCCTGCCCCCACAACCGCACCTCCTGAAGCTACCTCCAGCGTTTCTTCAGTCTCCTCTCAAGTCGCTGCCCTAATCCCCATCATCAACCAGTGGAAGGATGACCCCGAGAACAAAAAGGACGAGACCAATAAGGAGGTTGAGGAGACCCGTGACGATATCATCGCTGTCATCGTCTCTCTCGGTGGTAAGCCCGACGTTGGCTGTGCCACCAAGAAGCGAGGTCTGCTCGGCGCTGTCGGCGATGTCATCAACAAGCTCGCCTGTATGGCCAAGGACCTCACCGATATCTCTGGCAATATCGTCGCTGGCAACGTTCCTGCCGTCACTGGCGCAGTTACTGGCGTGCAGAGCAAGAACGACGATCTGACTGAGGAGGAGAACGACGACGACGATGACGATGACAAGACTGAGGAGAAGAGTGAAGAAGAGTCCACCAAGCAGGAAGAAACTACCAAGGAGGAAGAAACTACCAAGCAGGAATCCACCACTGAGGCTCCTACCACCACCGAAGCCCCTACTACTACAGAAGAGTCCGCAACCACCACCGAGGCCACCACCACAGGCGCAATGCTTCCTTGTGGCTCTGATACGTGTGGTAGTGGTGATGCCTGCCCCATGGATCCTGGACCTCTGAGTGGCGCCGAGATGGCCGCCCAGGCCACTGGACCAAGTGACTGCGGTTCCATTCCTACCACTACAACTGAAGGAGATCTCCCCACTGCTCCGGGAAACTTTGGCGGTTTCTCTGTCACTTCGCCCACTGCCCGCGCTGAGTCTAAGAAGCGGGCTCTGCACCCTCGTTTCGGTGACGATACCAGCCCTAACCCTACCTACGTTTCCAATTTGAGACCTGCTTGGGTCAGTCAGGCTGGAGAGACTTCTGGACACTGGTTCGACTTCCCCCAGATTGGTATTGCCTCTGCTGGTGTCAATGGTATTTACGGCTGCACTGCTGTCATCATTGTCTCTGAGAAGGGTGTTTATCTTTCCCATATTTGGGAGAACCCTGTGTTCATCGATAGGGACTGGAACAACACCCCTGATGATGAGTTCGACCGCAAAACTTTACAGGTGCTTCGCGACGGTGATCAATTTGCTCAAAGTGTTGTTGGTCTCATCGGTACTGACGCCAGCCCTGGCCCTCTCAACGCCATCTACTCGCCCAAGGTCTTTGTGCTCACCCCTTTCACCAATCCCTTTGGTGATCCTACTGGTGTCACTACAAACCTCCGTTACCAAGATCGTGCCCAGAGACTGGCCGACGGCCTCGCCCGTGTTCTCCCCGGTTCCGGCGGTCGAGGTTACCTCCTCGGCTACGTACGTACCGACCGATCCCTCTCCACTGCGGAAAACGGCTTTTTCGGTCGTGCCATAGTCGAGGTTGATATGCTTGAGAAGGTTCTTTTCACCGCCAATGCACCTCAGGGAAGCCTGGGTCTGGCTGTCGGTCGATGGAGACTTTGGGTCGAAGATCAGATTATCACCTCGCAAGAATTCTGGATTCCTGATGTTACCGCTAATAACGGTGGTCAGAAGAAGCGTGAGGATAACCCTAACGATCAGTGCTTGCTCCTCGGTGACTCTACTGCCACTTCTGCTGGACCTGCATCCACAGAAGCTCCTGATGCCACTTCCGCTGTTGAGACCACCGAGGCTACCAAGGCCGAGGAGACTACTGCGGCTGTAGAGACCACCGCTGTTGAAGAGACTACTGCGGCTGAAGAGACCACCGCTGTTGAAGAGACTACTGCGGCTGAAGAGACCACCCCTGGGGAGACCTCCGCTGAGACCCCTGCTGAGACTACGGCTGAGAACACTACACCGGATGAGCCCACCGCAGCTGAAGAGACGTCTACCAAGCCTCCTACTACTCTCCGAACGTCTTTCATCGCCACTACCTCGGCCCCCGATACGGCACCCGATACCGCGACCACAGGTGATTCTTACACTGGCCCTTACTACTGTAACAACAAAGGCGGTCCTGACGTTGCCACTCCTCACTGCGAGTGCTCCACTACCACCGAAGGCCAGACATTCTACGCCACCGCTCCTCTCATTTCTGGCCAATGCGACGACTACCACAGTTACCCTGCGTCCGTCACTCTGGCGCCCACTGAGGCACCCGCTCCTGCTGAGCCTACTCCCTTCACCACCACCAAGGACGACGGTGCCATTCTCGCCTATCCCGATCAGACCGTGGCGGTTGGCAACTATCCGGGCGGAACCTACACCCGCACCGAAGGTTCAGGTGATGCCTCAACAATTCGACCTGCGGACCCCGACCAGACCGATGCTAACAACGATGGTGCCGGTCCATGTAGCTCCCTCGATGATGCCTGCGACCGTGCCATCGCCAATTTTGAGGACGATGTCATCTACACCGAATTCGCCTCTTACTATGCGCGCATGAAGAGCGGAATTCTCGTTGCCCTCACCTTCGGCCAGGCTGGCTGTGTCGTTGAGTTTGACTGTAACGACTGGAGTGTGGGTAGTTTAAACGGAAAGCAGATCAAGGATGCGTACCAGTCCCTCAAGGACAACGATGGCGTGAACAAGTGTGGTTCTGGATACTTTTCCAACACTTGCCATGTCACAGCTAACTACTGTACCAACTGTAACGAGCGTCATCAGCAGATCGACTGAAGAGTTTAGGATGAGATTAGGCTAGGCTTTTTTCTTTTTTTCTTTTTTTCTTTTTTCTTTTGGAATAGGTTTAGGGGGGGGGGGAGTATGATTTAGAGACCATCTCAATTGAGCAGTGATTCAGCAACCCATTGATTAGCTCGGTGATTCGAGACTAGTTGATTAATTCAGTGATGTAAGGACACACTTTTGAAGGTAGAGGAATTCATGATCTTATCTATAATCTTGTCATGAGTTGCTTTAAGATATCTTCAAGTTATCGTGTAGCATTAGATCCCTGCTTCGAAGCTCTCCTAATATTATCCTAATATTTTTTTTTTTTTTTACTTTAACCTTTGAGGTGCCCAAGTCTTCCGTTATCTTCCGTAGTGTCAGCAATATAATATTATCCTATACTCCTACCTAACATACCATACTCTGTAGTGTGCGGATTTTATTGTAGGATACTAAGAAAATTCTACACAAAACTCATCTTTAATTGAACTGACCTCCACCCTAAGGCGCATTGGCTTCATCATATGATACTGCACGGCTTTAATACGATGATCAAAAATAGGATCTTTCAGTACTCTCGTGACTAGTCAGCCCTAGATACAGGGGTGTGAGTGCGGCTGTGCTTCGATTCAGGGACCAGACAAGGGGCGGTGCAGGCGCCAATGGGCCTCCCAAAGGCTGTGGATGATCGACATAGCCCCGTAGACCCGTTATTTTAAGCCCGGTACGCGTGTCGAGACGCGAGAAACCTTATCTTGAAATATCCTCCATGCGCCATTGAAGTGAGAGTTCCTGTTTGCAAAGTCGCGTCCTTTTCAGTAAAACACAATCCTCAAGCCGCAAAGCACTAAGAAAAGCACCACTGCAGCCGGCTGAGTTAAAACAAGATACGCTTTTAGACATATCTGTACCCACAAAAGTCACGATGTGCCTGTTCAACCTCTTCTCAAAAGACGAAGACAAAAACGATCTGCCACCGCCGAGACCAGCAAATATAGGCCGAAGAACCCCAGAAGCTACATCCAGGCTGCAAGGAAGCAAATTCGCAAGCGACAGCAGCAGCCGGAAATCATCCTCGGACAAACTCACCCACGGCTACGGCACAGGATACAGCTCCGGGAACGGATCGTTAGGGGTCGAGGGACCACATGGCGGTCTTTACGGTGGCGTGAATGGGGGAGTGTACTCAGGTGTTAGCGGAGGAGTCAATGGAGGAGTGAATGGGGGTGTTTATGGTGGTGTTTCCGGGACGTCCCATGGTGGAGGTTTGGCGCCTGCGGGGAGTTATGGGTCGTCGCCTGGAGGAGGATATGGATATCTATGAAGGAATATTGGGTGCATTTGATACGATCTGTTTGGTATTAATAGCGCGGATTAGAGGCGTTTTGTGACGAGTATCTGCGGTGTAATATGTTGATTTTATGACACGAGTCTTGGATCTTGATGGTTGTTCTCAGAAATGAACTTTCCATAGATGTTAATACGTGAGCGTTTCAAAAAGCTTAATAGTTGAATTTGATCCACAACAACTCTTGGAACTGTGGCAAATATTACCCTATGACGCATCGGACGAGTACAATCGACATAGCATGTTTTTCCAAATCACCTTGCATATTGCGTTGGACTATATTGCTTCTTGATCATAGATTTATACAGATACTCTGGGCATACCACAAAAAAGCTGAAGTCAAAGTCTAGGCTGTCACCCCGTCATTAGGGTGAACAGGACGCGCTCAGCAGCGACGCCCTCCCATTCTTCTCCCTCCTCCTGCCAAACCTCCCAACCTTCCACCACCGCCGCCCATACGCCCACCTCCCATATGTACCCCTCCCATACGTCCAACGCCCATACCCATGCCGCCGCCCATGCGACCACCGACTCCGTGGTGATGGTGGTGAACCACTTTGACAGGGCGAGCGCCCATCATGACACCGCTGCTGCGAGATTGGCGGCTAGCGCCGAAGGGAAGACACATTTTTGGTGATTTTATGTGTTGTTATCACCTTTTATTGGATTGGCTTGAGCGGATGGGAATGTTTTGGGCAGAGTTGATAGTTAGAATCTGTGTTGTAGTGGCTCTTTGTAGATTGTTCTTATGTATCCCCTTTCAAGGCAGTCGTGACAATGGTGTATTATTTACAGTAGTGACTGGGTTATATTTAGTTGTCAGGATAACAATGGGGAGTCTAAGTAATAGCGGAATCGAGCGAAGTATATATCACTTCAGAAAGTCACCTATCACATGATTATCCTGAGCATCAAACTCACCACTTAGGGCTGATAAACCGGCTTCACGAAGCTTTCGGAAGTTGCCGCATGACGCCACTTGACGTCTCCAAGCCATGTCCGACGTATTACGAAGGCTCAGAGCGTTGGCGCATGTCATGGCGAGCTCACTGTATAGTTGTGGCTGCCGTTAGAAACAAACCTTATGGCGACGCCCAGACTTGGCCAAGCTGTGGGATTGTATGGCCAACGTCATCCCGCAGGCATATCCAAGAATGGGGTTCGGCAGCGTCGTCATGCTCGTGTGCTTGGCTAGAAATACTTACATAAATTTGGGCTGTACCGCGTTTAAGCTCAACGCAGGACGAGGCAAGCTTGGCTGCTCTAGAGGACCACACAATTCAATGCAGCATGAGAATTTTCTTAAGTCTCACAATTACCATCGTCTTAGAGTTTGAGTCCGGAACGTATTTTCGAGAACTGCCCTGGAGCAACCCAGCAAAATTCAATGACGTGGCTGTCAATTTTCGATAGAATACCGGCATGAACCTACCCAGCTGAGGCATATCACCTGGTTCAATTATCGCAAGGTCTTTCAGCTAATCTAATCCCTGCGGCAATTTTTGGAATCCCATATCTAACTCGACGTAGGCCAAAACTGCAGGGTTCATAAGGTTGTAAAGAATGTGAATGTCAATTCGCGAACCTTTTTTTTGAACTGATGAAAGGTGATGTTACAGAATCCTAAAAGTAGATTATCTACGGATAACACTGCCTAGTTTCAGCAAGGATTCAGGCTTACAATCCCACGAGTTGATAAAATCACGTGATATCGCTGGCGTCTTTCTGACACGCACGTCGCGTCAACTTGCTTATGCCATGTTTTTTTCCTTTCAATTTTGTCCCCAATTTTGCCCTCGATTCGACTTCATTCAGTTATTATCCTGAGCTTCTGTCAAGAAACTGAACATGTCGACACGGAGAAGCGCCAGGCTTGGGGCCCAACCCACCCAAGAGCCTGTGGCAGTTCCAGATCCACCTGCTGAGGAACCTAAGAAGACAACCAAGCGAAAAGCTCCAGCCAGCTACACCGATGATGAACCGGTCTCTAAAAGTCGGAAGAAAAAGGAGTCGGACACTGAGATTAATGGTAAGCCGGTTGCGAATGCTCAGAGAGCGAAGGCTGGAGCTATGGTTAAGAAGACTGGCAAAGTATCTGCCCAGGCACAAGCTGGCTTAACGTCTGATGCTTTATCATCCTTACCACGAGAGATTCTGGATATGATACTGGAGAACGTGAGTTGATGACACTTCATATTGTGTTGCGTGGGGACTTAACAGTGGTCACTAGATCGACGATATAAAAGCTTTGGGGAGACTGAGTAAAACAAGCAAGAGTTACTACGCCCTCGTCACGCCCCAGCTCTACAAACGTGTTGACGTCTTTGTTTCGTTTCACGCCCACATCGCCAAGCTGATCCGTACCCTTGATCCGCTTCTCACCATTGAGCAGAGCAAACAGCTTAAGAAAGAGGGCACGTATAAAGGCCAACAGGAGAGTTTCTCGAGCAAGCTTGACCCGCGAAAGAAACCCGAAATTGCGAATTTTGTAACTCAGGCCATCCTTGGTATCGGTGACCCTGGCAAGAAACACCGACACATTGTACATCGATATGTTGAAGAGGCGCTGAAAAACATGAACAATCTTGAGATTGTTGAGACCATGCTAGCCACAGAGTATGCTGAATACACTCTATACAAAGGTTCCTCGCTGACAATTACAATAGATCGATAGCAAAAAGTCTAGCAGGACAGAAGAATCTCAAAGCCTTGCATCTAGATATCAGCAATCTGGGAGACGACGATACGAAGCCTCTGACGAAAATCAAAAACCTCCAACATTTGGCTATTATGTTGCGCGGTTTTCGCACCGACCCTATCATTAGGAACAACATCGCTTTGTCGCTAATCCTCAATTCTCGATCGACACTTCGAAGTCTGATTATTGAGGCCGGTTCATTTTACTCTTCTTTTCTTAACGGTTTGGCGAAACAGGGAAACGACAAAGGCTCGGAGAAAGTGCTTACCGCCCTCAAGCTGTTCTCCCTCACTGGTGCATCTGTCGACCAGAACCTGCGGAACGCCCTAACAAAAGCCATCGATTTCGTCGCTTTGCAAGAGCTCAAGCTTGAAGGTCTCTCCGACGGGGCTGATGTTCTCTTCCAAGATCTTGGTGATGTCTTTTCCGCAGCTCATCAAGACAAAAACACCGAGATTAAGCTGCGGAGTATGTCAATTGGTATGGCTGTCCAGGGCTGGGACGCAACAGAGGAGGAGCAAGAAGTAGTTCCGGAGGCCAGAATTCGTATGATTTCTTGTTTTGACACACTGACGAGTTTGGTCCTGCACGATTACGGTCAATATCGTACAGGTCAACCTAACCCGGGGTTGAAGAGTTTTCTTCTCCAGGCTATCCTCAAGCATAAGAACCTAGCCAAGCTAAAATTGTCATACAGAGGGTCCTCCAATGGCTGGGAGTTGCCATGCCTGGAGCCAGATACCATTGCAAGCTTAGTTGACAATTTGCCAAATTTGGAAGAACTGGAGTTTTCCCCCAATAAGTCAAGTCTTGTAAGAAAGTTCCTATGGCCCCACGTATAGAAAGATGCTGACGCCCGATTATAGGAAGAAGTTGGCAGGATAGTTTCCCGAGCCCGCAACCTCACGTCAATAACCATAATCACCCAGCGCTCTTGGACCTCTGCCGAAGAGAATCACGAACAAAGCAGGAAGTTTGTCCACAGCATAGCCCGCGGAGTCATGGAGCGAGCTCTCGATAGCAACGTGACAGTCTTCAGGTGGGAAGACCACAGCGCAATCAAGCGCGTGCTTGTGGATTGGCTCGTATGGGAAATTGGGGCCAAGTTCAGAAAAACTAAGAAGGGAATGAAGAAGGCGGAGAAGTTTACGGTCGCTTCAAAGCCCAAGTGCGAGGTGCTGTATCGCGAGATCACAGGCCATGAGCGCGGGCCTATTTATAATCTTGCCTCGACGTGGGTGAACAAGGTTGCGAAGGACCTCGATTGAGCTTGGGGGAGCAAATACGCGTTTTAAATAAATATATTAGAGAGTGTTAGTTTTACATGTTGGATCTGTGAACAATTAAACGCGCGCATGTTTGATGAATACCGAGCTCCAAAGTCGGTGCTATTTTGAGGAGTCGGCCGGCATCGAATTAAGGAGGCCGAGTCGCGAAGATAGTGCTAAATCTTACCTCCCTAGGGGACCTTTGTTGAGTTTGTTACAAATGCGGGTCATTTATAAGCACGCCGCAGATGACATAATGAAGCTGAGCGATGAGATCAGTCTCAAGCACTTTATTCCTATTTAAAAGATGTCCCCCTGGCCTACGAAAACGAAAGTCTGATCCCTATCACCCTTTATCATAATTCAATCCACATACATCACACTAACCGATCCATCACCGCAATGGCCTCTAAATCTCTCTACGCTATCGTCGCTGGCGTCGGCCCCGGCACTGGTCAGCTCACCCTCCCCCTCTGCCCCCCCGCAAATCTTACTGAACCTCAATCACAGGTCGCTCAGTTGCACTGCGGTTCGCCCAGAAGTATCCCGTCGTGTTGTTTGCTCGCCGACCCGAGAGCTACGAGAGTACTCTCAAGGACGTCGAGGACGCTGGCGGAAAGGCAATTGGCATCAGCGCAGATGTCTCGGATCCTGCATCGCTGAAGAAGGCTTTCGATACCATTGGCAAGGAGTTCCCCGACAGCCAACTCGCTGCTGCGGTCTACAATGTCGGCAGTGGCGGGTTTGCTAAGAAGCCGTTTCTTGAGCTCACCGAGAATGATCTCAATGCAAGCCTTGATGGGTCTATGTATGTTACACACTAGACCGTCATCGATCAAGCTAACAGCATCAGTCGATCGTTCTTCAACTTTGCCCAAGCTGCTCTCCCCCATCTCCTCAAAGCAGTGCCCGACTCTCACTACCCGCCTACCATGATCCTCACCGGCGCCACAGCCTCGATCAAGGGTTCTGCGCAGTTCAGCACCTTCGCAGCTGGCAAGTGGGGGCAGCGAGCGATGCACCAGTCACTTGCGCGCGAGTTCGGACCCAAGGGTGTTCACATTGCCCATGCTGTTATTGATGGAATTATTGATATTCCTCGCACCAAGGAGTGGGCTGCTAACGACGGCGTGGACGACGGCAAAATCAGCCCTGATGCGGTAAGTCGATATTTTCATTTGTTTGGATGAGGGCTAACTAAGATGTTTAGATCGCTGAGGCGTACTGGAATCTTCACACGCAGCATCGATCTGCGTTCACTCAGGAGATCGACATTCGACCTTACGTCGAGAAGTGGTAGGAGAATATTGCTA
Source organism: Fusarium nurragi (assembly GCA_012977755.1). Lineage (NCBI taxonomy): Eukaryota > Fungi > Ascomycota > Sordariomycetes > Hypocreales > Nectriaceae > Fusarium > Fusarium nurragi. The sequence goes on along the minus strand of JAALXI010000126.1, from coordinate 56,512 downwards.
AAATAGTAACGCTACAGCATGTAAATGGTTCTGTAGTTCGGGAAATATAACATAAGTTGAAGTATCCATCTAGCTCAGAGTTCAGCCCGAGAATACTTTGATCCGTGACCTCCATTTCTTTCTTATTCTCTGGCTTGTTTCTCATATCGTAAAGCCGAGGCTGATGACTACAGCACTTGAGCACCCAACCCCGCTTTTGATGTCGGATGTTTGTTGAGGTCATGTTCTCCAACCTCACACTGGAAACACCAGGGTCTTTTCCAAATACTTTGGACCCTGCCAGTCAATCAATATTGATATTTGTGACTCGATTTCCGAAACAAAAGGTACCATGCCCTTTTATCAAATCTATCACTCTTGTCCCCTTAGTGCAGACCAGCGGCAAAACCTAGCCGCAGCCATTACCAGATTGCACTGCCAGGCTTTCCAAACACCCGCATTCTTCGTGCACGTCAGCTTCATCGAAGCCGGAGACAGGGACAAAACATACTTCGTGGCTGGAAAGGCTCATGATGCCACATCCAATCGCATCATCAGCACGGTTCGCACGTCTGCAGCCCGCTCGAAAGCAGACTTTGACGAGCTTGGTGCCAATATCGAGGCAGCTTGGTATCTCGCACTGAACATCAAGCCGCCTACGGAGAAGGGCTCATGGAATAACGAGGACGAGTCGGGGAGACTGCTCATGGTGACTTTTGTGCCAATGGTAACGATTCGGGAGGGAGGTATGGTTATTCCTGAAGCTGGACAGGAGGAGAGCTGGCTCAAAGAACAATTACCTTACATTCAGAGTATGGCAGACAAGGGGATTGCGGACTTTGCTGGATTGTTATCCGAAGTCAAAGGGAAGCAAGGATAATGTGAAAATTCTTGTTATTTCGTTCATAACCAGCTATGTTCATCCTCTTGGGGCTCTCACATGTTCCATGTGAATTTGCTCATTCGTAGAGATATGGGTATCTGGTGGTGTTAAACGTCAGGTATGATTCCTTGGTCAACGTTAACCTTCATAGAAACAGCTATGCGGAACTGACTATGCGGAACTGACTATGCTTGGATTTCTACTTGTAACAACCAATAATCCAGGATTGGGACGCTAATCCTTTTATAAGGTGATGCTTCGTGCGATATAGGGTTGATATCGACACGTTTGGACGTGAACGACACTCAGCAACTGCACTATACAGAGATAACAAGGCTATTGACAAGGCTTGGGTGATACTCCAAGTTACCACTCGATAACCCTTTGACCAGTTGTGGTACCACTCAGATCCTACAGAGCATATTTCGCTGCTTATGAGTGGTATAAGACGTTGTGTTTTGTAATCATCTGACATGACAGGAAAGATAAACACGGGCATGACAAGGGTTGATAGCTGTGAGATTGGGCTACAGGGATATATAGCCACAAAGGGGGCTATAACCAAGTTGGAAGGCGGTCAACAGTGGCATCTAATTTGCTGCCAAACTTAACAAATCCTTGAGTTCCATGATGACGGAAACCCTTAACTATCGTTCCGTACACTTTTTCCTAATTGTCCTTCTTTTCATTCGTTGACAGATGTAATCGGCTTATTTCTTTGTTGTATTTCTTTACGCTTTGTGTCTACCTTGACACGACCTTCAATGGTCTCTCAATCTCTGTTCATTAGCCTCAATTGAGCCAAAACTCCAACGTTGCCCTTGGGCCATTGGCAGCATGGCCCATCGATTCCACGTTGGTGCAGCCGCAGGGCAACATCTCCTCGATCCGGTGTCGCAAGGAATTGGAATCATGAGAGATATTTTCTCAAGCTGGTCAGAACTTGACATCACCCAGATCGGATCTTTAATTGCTATAGCCGGCACAGTCCCTACAGCGTGGAGATTCGTGCATCGCGTCTGGCATGAACTGTACGGCACAATACGTCGCTTTTTTCTTGCATCGGTCACAATTCCTGGAGGTGACCCTCTTAACAGGAGTGTTGTGAAATGGGTTCTGGCCAATCGGGAACGACACTACCGCTCTTTTCACGGACGCACTGATATCGGACATGACGGGGATCGTGCAGCAGCTCTCAAAAAGACACGACATTCGGTTCAGTACTCACCCCATTGGAACGCGAGATGGCTTTTTTACGATGGAAACATGTTTCTTGTAACACGCAGAGTTGATGATTTCAGCTCTTCTCTGTCGGATCCCAGCTACGACGGTATTGGAGGCGAGGAAATTACTGTGAGCTGTTTCGGCTGGTCAGCAGAACCAATCAAGGCGTTCATCGAATCATGTCGCGAGTACTCAGATCGACAAACGCAATTTTTTGTTATCATTTACGCCCGAGATCGCTACGGCCTATCGTGGAAGCCCAAGGCCCGCAAACCGATCCGACATCTTGAAACTGTTCACTTTGACAACGAAACCAAGCAGGATCTTCTTGGCGACATTCGAAACTACCTTGACCCCAAAACGCAAAAGAGGTATCAAAGCCGAAGTATGCCCTACAGACGGGGCTATCTCTTCTATGGACCTCCAGGAACTGGAAAATCGTCTCTGTCTGTTGCCATTGCCGGGGAATTTGGGCTGGATCTTTACGAAGTTAAAATCCCCAGCGTTGCCACAGACGCCGATCTCGAGCAGATGTTCCAGGAAATTCCACCACGCTGTGTTGTCTTGCTTGAAGATATCGATGCCGTATGGACAGATCGCTCCAATTCTGATAGCGGACAAGAGAGTAACGCTGCGCCAAACTGCACGCTATCTGGCTTGTTGAACGTTTTGGATGGTGTAGGTTCTGTGGAAGGCCGAATTATCATAATGACTACCAATCGCCCGGAGCACTTGGACAGTGCATTGGTCCGACCTGGTCGAGTCGACATGAAAGTTCTGCTTGGCAACATAAGTCAAAAGTCGGCCGAGGAGATGTTTATCCGCATGTTTGCTCCTGACCTAGGCTGCACGTCAAATCTCGGCATGGACGAGATGAAGGAGCTTGCTGCTGAGTTCGCGAAGGAAATTCCAGATGATACGTTTACGCCCTCATTACTGCAGGGCTTCTTCCAATTGCATTTGGAGAGTCCTCAAGAGGCTGCCTCAAGTATAGGGGCTTGGGTCAAGAGAGAGCTTGAGAAGAGCTCGGATAAGGAGTTTGAAGTTATTGCAGGCAAGAGAAAGCTGTAAGACGAGTTTAATATGTGTATATTATGTACGGTTTCTTGGGAAGTGTAAAATATGGAGGTTTTGGTTTGTCAACACAGGTTTCTTGATACTATAACTCGAATCAAGGTACATATCACACCTGTCTGCTTTGGTATGGCAACACGGAATAGCAGACATCATTAACAAGTAAATATGAGGCTTGAAGAGCAAATACTCGATCCTCTGGAGTATGCTTTGCTCTAGTTCGTCTCACACGGTATACCATAAGCACTAAATAACCACTTTGTGTTCATTATAATCTCTTAACTGTGATTAGCTGCTTCGTTCACCGAAGTGAGCATTTGAAGAGGTTGTTTGAGCCTTGTTTTCTTACTAGCTAATTTGGGAGCGGTGAGCCCGTTAAATACAATAGAGCAGCTGACGTAATTAGCCCTGCTCGGCCAATCACAGAGCTACGCTTTGTGACATTAACCTGCCGCGAACTCAGCGTTGAGTCCATTGACTCCCAGATCTAAGTCGCACTTAATGCATATTCCGATTATACAATAAGCCACAACTTCCACGAATCATCAAAACCACAAGGACCGAATTCTGATCACAATATCATGGCGCAGCAAAGGCTTGGCGACAAGAGCGATGCGATGCGATGCGATGCGACGCTAGTGTGCTAGGGGCGCACCGATCCCCAATGTGTGGTCCCTCTTTTAGGGCCTGATCTCCAATCACAAGCGCAGGGCTGAGAATGTTGGCGAAGACGATTCCCAATGAGGCAATGATTGAGCGATTGTCAAGTGAAATGTCGAATCTGCAAGGCACACCAGGGGCTGTGCAATGTGAAGAGCGACAAACCAACGATTTCACAGGGTAATACGATGACGCTAGAATTATTCTGGAAGCAGTCAAGAGTTTTGATGCCTGAAGCTGAGCCTTGATCCAGATGGGCGAGCTGACCACCACGTCACCTCCTCATGTTGCGGAAATGTGTATATATAGAGGCGCAAGTCTTGTAGAATAAGCCTTTCATTATCACAAACACAAACAATCATTTCTTACAAATCACCAACCTGCAAGAAAAACAAAAAACACAGGCCCTTCCGTTTTATCCGTTCTATCAATCATCTTCACAACCAACTGCATCAAACTCCAAATCGCAAGCATCAACCTCCGATACTGGCAGAACATTCTTTGCAAGTCAACACAGATCGCCAGTAACGCCCTACCACTGCAACAATGTGTTTTTCTTCGAGAAGCAAGAAAGAGGAGTACGATTATGCTCCTCGGCCAGCAATGCAATACGCAAACAATGGCCGTTACAACCATAACAACACTGCGAAGAAGCCACGCCGTCGCGGAGACCGTTACGCTAATACCGGCGTCATTGCTAGCATGGCCGCTGCCAGTGCTGCCGGCGGCGGCGGCGGTGGATGTTAAATCAACAAGTCATTAGAGATCGCGTAACTCACCGGTTTCTCTAACGCCTATTATGCACTTGTGGGCCGGGCCATTTTGCTGCCCACTTTTCGTTTATTGTTTCGTGGTTTGGTGAATCTATCGAGACTTTAGACCATTGTGATCACTGGATTTGAATGGAGTCGTGGAGCAGATCACTGCCCTACACAGAAGTTGAAGTATTCGCTCGAAGGCTCTGGAGATAATGACGAGAGCCTTAACAGATGTGAGCGGTTAGCTTTGTATAATAGACCATAGATCGTTTGCTTAGGAGATGCACGGGTTTTATTCATAAATATCACTTCAATTCAGCTATAACTTGTATCTTATATCATTTTCTTTCTTCTTCATTGCTCATTATCAACTTCTTCCCAAAGCCGTGGTTCGAGCATTCGCCCAAGCTTTTCTAATAATCCGTGAACACACTCTTCTCGCCAGCATCAATGGCAGCCCAGGCCTGGGTCAAGAACTCCTCAGGCTGAGTAAACTCATAGGCAGGCAGAAGCTTATTCCACTCGTCGGAAACTTGCAAAGCACCATCCTTGATCCCAAGAAGAAGATTCCGGATCATACTGGTCGCATAGGATGTGCGGACTTCAACGGGGATTGAGGGATGCTCGGGCAGCGGCAGATATGAAGCTTTGATGACATTGGCCTCGAGGTCCTCGCTCTTCAACTTCTCGACTTTAAATGGTTTACCTGGAACTGTCATCAGTATTGGAGTGCCAACCAGCGCGTGGGAATACGAATACCTCGTATCTTCTCGCCAAGAGCCACCAGCTCGTTCATCGTGACATCTGCACCTTTGATACCACTAACAGTTGGCCATTCCCCTTCGTACTCAACAGCCAAGGCGGTAACCTTGGCTGCATCTTGGGCAGTTATAAGCGTAATGACAGCGTCACCATCGTCCACGAGAAGACCCCGACAGTCGTTGAAGTTGACGGGGGTCTCGAAAAGATTGACATGCTTGGATGACTTGTACGGGTAGGTCATGTAGTTCGTGAAGAGTCCAAAATGGAAGAGGGTATACTCGATAACCTGGAAACCTTGGTCAGCGGAATTAGGATTTGACAGAGGGTGAAGAGCTATGCCTTCTTGTCCTTGTTGATCTCTGCTAGATACTCCCGAGCTACTCTCTTGAAGTCGTACCAAGGCAATCGATCAATTTTAGATCTACCAAATGTCAGTTGACTCGCAATCACCAGTCCATGTTACTTACGCAGCCCATTCACTCGGTGCAAAGCGCTTCACTCCAGCCCTAACTGAAGCATCGATTAAGTTCTCCTGGGGTCTGCCTGATACACCCGCGGGCCCAACAGACATGAAGGACAGGACTGTGTGGACGCCATCCAGGATCTTGGTCAATTCATCAATGTCGCTATAGCTCGTCTTGAACCATTCTACTCCCGGGGCGGTTCCAGACTCGGGTGTATCCTGCGATGTTAGTATTGGTAAAGCCATTTGTGGAGTGTACGAACCTTTCGAGATAGGATGAGAATTTCATGCTTGTTTCTGGCGAGAAGGGCATCCATAACCTCTTGTCCCACGTTACCGGCGCCACCAGCAATTGCGATCTTGACCATCTTGAGGTTATTGATTGTATTTTGTCGACCAGGGCTTAGTGTAGCTCTCAGATTGATAAAATGCAAAACGAATCCAACCAGCCGAGTGGTCTTTTATATATGGAACGCCATGCCATTTCTTCCGCCATTTCACAGGAACGTTGTCTTCATCCGCCGATGATAAGAGCGCCGAGACTGTAGAGTACATCTTGTATCCGGAGCTTGTTCCCGACCCACCAATCGCAGCGAATGACAAATCTAGCTCCGGTAGATCGGCGGACGAATCTCGCCATGACCTGAGTCTCTCCACCGTCAGCAATCCATCCCTTAACGCCATCCCCTACCAAATCAGCACCATCAATCTCAATCTCATTTCCTCTCATAATGGGGGAGCGTATATCATTGGATGAGCAGACAAACTCCACCCCAGGCCAAAAGCGATATCCGGAAGCGGATGCCCTACCTGCCACGAATCGTCGGAAACTCCGTAAGGGGACTCAGTCGTGCTGGGAGTGCAAGCGCCGCAAGTCAAAGTGTATTTTCTCCGATTCTTCGGAGGTTTGTGATTTTTGCAAGAGACGCGGCACGGACTGTGTTAGCCAGGAGGTCACGGAGAAGCCGCCCCCGCCAGGGAGTAACAAGCATATCGTGGATCGACTTGGGGAGGTTGAGGCTTTGGTGCAACACTTGCTCAAGAATGCCCGCTCTGAAGGTCGGTCTCCAGATAGATTAGTTTCGCCGGCGAGTTTGGAATCAAGAAGACGAAGTCCCGATGATGGGCAAAGGCGCTCCAAGTCGCCTACTGTTGGCGCTTCTCACTTTCTTGCTGTTGCACGGGAAGATAACTCAACTACAGTGAGTCGCCGTCTTGAAGTGTAAATACAAATACTAATACTCATAGGATCAGTTGACAGATCCTGCATCAATACCAGAGGAGCCCTTGTCTTCTATTCTCCTGGACAAAACTTCATCAGTACCTGATCCACACGATGATCTGTACAGAGATCTTGTCGCAGTATGGCCGAGCCCACAAGACATGGAAGTCATTTTGAGTCTTCCAGCAGACCCTTCACAGATTATTCGAGTAATGACATGCGCACCTTCAAAAGATCGCGGTTTGGAGCTTCCGGCTCCCGCAACGCTGCTCCGATTACCGCCGCGCGGATCACATCCTGTCCTCGTCGCACGCAAACTGCTCATTCTAGCTACCTTTCTGCAAGGTGTTCCCATGTCATCAGCAGACCATCTCGCGAAGCTCAGTACCAACTATGAGACAATAATGGCTCGGATCATTAGAGTTGCGCACGATCGAGTCACTTGCAATGATGATCTTGTCTCCTCGCTTGAAGGCATCGAGTGTATAATGCTTGAAGGTCTGCATGAGAATTACGCTGGTAATCTCCGTCGGTCATGGCTTGCATCTCGGAGGGCGGTCATGATTTCTCAAATGCTGGGTCTAAACAAGGGCATCGTCCCACCATCTTTTCGTGGGGCTGTCATTGACCCCGATGATCTCTGGTTTCGCCTCATCAACTTAGATCGCTACCTATGTTTGATGCTCGGACTGCCGCAAAGTTCACCTGACGAGCCAATCGGTAGCGTCGATGCGCTTGAATCCTTACCTTCCAATCAGAAACTGCAGGTTCTTTGTTCCACAGCCTGTGGGCGGTTATTAAAACGGAAGCCCTCCGAGCTGTGCGATCAAGCGGTTACGAAAGAAATCGATAAGCTCTTGCGAGACGCCTGTACATCAATGCCAGCTCAATGGTGGATTATGCCCAATCTTGCTTCTTACACCGAACTTCCCGACAAAGTCCGTGAGACGCTTCGCTTCAACGATCACTTAATGCAGTATCATCTTTTACTACAACTGCATATGCCATACCTGCTGCGTATCGATGATGGGAACCAATACGGATACTATAAACTAGCTGCCGTTACCGCAAGTCGAGAAGTCCTCGCGCGGTTTGTCTCTCTCCGGGCGGTTCCACCATCACCGTATTACTGTCGAGGCACTGATTTGGTTGCTTTCGTCTCATGTACCGCGTTGACACTCGCACATATCCTGTGCGATCATCGCCACGAGAGGATTGAGAATAACGGATTCCACTTCCTTGAGCAACAACGCTTGAGCGACAGGGGTCTTCTCGAACAAGTCTTGAAAATAGCAGAAGCCCTCGTGCGTGAGAGGAACGACGATATTTCGAGAAGATTGATGACTCTTCTCCATTATATTCTGGCAATTGAGGAAAACGTTACAGCTGGCATTCGATATAATGTGTCATTTGCAGAAGACTCTACAAGAGATGGAGACTTGGGACATCATCTGAAGCCCAGTGAGGATGGAACGGTCCTCGATATTCATCTTCCCAATTTCCCTGTGATCAAGATTGTACGTCAAGATCCTGAGGGGAAAGAAGCACTGCCAGTTTTAATGGAGCTCCCATGGGGTCTCGTACCATCAAGACAACAAGAAGGCAGAAGAACGAATAGCACGACGGACAACTTCCAGGATGTTGCATTGGGGCCCATTCCTTTCACCCCAGATGGAAACAGGGCAAGTCAAAATCAGAGGAGAGATGTGTCAGATTCTATCGTTTCTCTGGATAGTTCAGTGACGGATCCATGGGCCTTAGAAGGCTTTGACATGAGCTTTCTTGATAACTTCATAGAAGGGCCCGCGGTTATTTGAGGAGGGCCTTAGGTGATTTTCCATCAACCAAACAGTACAAACTTCGGCTTTTCAACTCTCTAGGTACACAATGTAATTTCATCATCTATGTCTCTCTACCGGGTTGCCGCAACCATCACGCTCCAGAATAATCTTACTTCCTGGCTTGTTTAGCCAGGAAAGCATTATACCTGTCGTAGAACTGGGCGCTCTCTGAGGTAAGAGGTAAAATAGCAGCAAACCAATGCGGCACACCAGCATAGCAGTGAATCTCAACCTCGACGCCATCACGCTTCAGAGCTTCAGCGTAGGCAAAAGCGTCATCGCGGAGAGGGTCAACACCGGCACATTGGATGACTGAAGCATGTCAGCAATACACTCTTCAGCTGTCTGCCCGAAGCGACCTACATGTGGGAGGTAGACCCTTGAATGATTTTGCGAGGAGAGGCGAGTGTCTGTAGTCGGGCTGTGCATTGGGGACATAAGCGTCGAGGACGGTCTCCATGTGTATTGTGCTGAGTACCGCATCGTCGTAGTTCTGGAGATAGCTGCCATACTCGAACTTGTCCCTGGGGAAGAACTTGGGGTGGCATGTGGGAGGAAAATGCAACACTTGCGCGATGAGGCCGGTGATGCCATCCTTTACGCAGTCTAGCGCGAGTGAAGCGGCCTGCGGCTTTGTTAGAAGAAGAATTACATACAGGTCCGATTGACACTCACGAGCTGGCCACCAGCTGAGCCACCACTAAGGATAATCCTCTCGGGGTCAACGCCCAATCTTTCTGAGTTCTTCTTACACTGAAATAGGTTAGACAGATGTTTACCAAGGGACTCAATTAGATGCTCACCCAAACGAGTCCGTCGTAGCAATCATTGATGGGTGTTGGGAAGGGATGCTCGGGTGCCCTATGATCGTTAGCCGGGCCTACTCCCGCTTCTTTTGACAAAACTCACTTGCGGTAGTCGACGCTCACGACGATGATATCGGGATTATTTGCAGCATAGACGTTGTCAATGCCGTCAACTTCGTGACGTCCAAGACACCAGGCTGCACAAGTTGATCAGCAAAGCTTGAATTCGTGCGGCCAGGTGTAATACGTACCACCGCCGTGCATGCGATACATCAAAACAGCATTCTCCCTAAAATTAGTCGATTTATACACCTTGAGCTCAATCACAGTTCCATCGCGAGTAGGAATATCAATTAGCTCCGTGACGATATCCTTATACCGATCAGGCCCGCCCGGCGGCATAACCGCGTCGGAATCACCGGCAGCTGCACGCACAGCTGGGAAGTCGGGAAGACCATGGAGAGCTGCGTAGGCTTCTCCAATAGACGGTGCTGCTTGCTCGTACTCTGGCGTCTTTTTCGAGAGATGGCCGTACTTGGGGAGAGGTGTGAAGGGGGCTTCGAGGTCGAACCAATCGCATGCAGTCTTCATATAGCCCATTGTGGCTTGTAGGGGATGATCCTGGTGGGTGGTGTGAAGAGGAATGTTTGTTGTATTAAGAGAGGTGTTGAGAGTAGTTTGAGTGGAGATGAGAGTGCTGGTGATCGAATTGGATGGATTGTGAGATTTTATTACCGCTTAGGGGGCTATTCTTATTTAAATATCGAATTTCTGCGCCTCTACGTTTCTCGTTTCTCATGTCACCCGCGGACCCGAAAGGAGATAGTGAATGATTCATAGTGAGTATGACCAATTGCGGTTTAAGCCGTGCACTAACGATCTGGGATCTGGGCTCATGAGCCAATCATATCTCTTAACAGTCATAACAGAGTCCACAAATATCATAATTGGCAGATCGTGAACTGGATAGCCTGCCTATTGACCATAATATTGTGGGATGCCCCATCATCGCACGCAGCTTCTTGAACTAGGACTCGTGAAATGGCACGCATTATTGCCGTGTTCCACTCATAGCCATTTTCGAGTTCGTCCTCTACCAGTGGATTCGACCTAACGGGGAGAAATAACTGTGTCTACCTATTCCCTTCAACGAGACTTCTAGCTGGATACTTCATACTTTGCGAATCAAGTCATGACGTGCGGGGACTCCACATAAAATTGTTTGAATTTTTTAGAGCTTGATTGTATAGAGCTCAATAAGTTCTATTTTACCAAGATATGTCGCTGTTGGTGAAACTCGGAGGCTGATAAAAGTTATGCAACACCAGGCGAATTAAACATACTATTATGCATGCCCATGCATAAGTCGCCACTAGACTCGTTAATCACAACCAATCACAACTTGTAGCAGTATGAGTAAGGACCAATTGCTGCCTACACGTCTGACAGTCCTTCTATTTCAAAGCAAGCTGCATCTCCTCTTCACACTTTTTACATCTTCATAAAATTGATCACCTTGAGTTGAGATGCCCAAGTCTGTAAATACTGCAGATGAGTACGACTTCGTCGATCATGCCGACACCACGCTGAGCCCAGAAACCGTTGCTCAGCTGAGAGAATGGCTCCAGCCTACCGACTATCTCGCCGAATCTGGCGAATATCGTCGCCATTTACTGTCACAAGCTCCAGGAACCGGACTCTGGATATGCGAAACAGAAGAGTATCGAAAATGGCACGACTCTCCAGACCACGGCAGTCTCTGGATCAAGGGTGTGCCGGGTGCTGGCAAGTCTGTTATGGCAGCCAGCCTGATCCAGCATCTGCGAACGACTGAGAAATGCCCCGTGCTCTTCTTTTTCTTCCGGAACATCGTAGCTGCAAACTTCTCACCGCGCGCTTTGATGCAAGATTGGCTTGCTCAGCTACTACCCTTCTCTCCCAAGTTACAGTTCGCCCTTCAACCGCGTCTCAAGACCGACTTGGCAGAAACATCAGACAATGATCTCATCCGATTCTTCCTCGACGGCGTTTCCTGTGTCCCAAAGCTATACTGTTTTGGAGATGCTCTCGACGAGATGTCGACCGATAACAGACTCTTCCTGAAAAAGCTCAACAGTCTTGCCTCGCATCGGCCCCGAACCTTGAAGTTTCTGATGACTAGCCGACCCAAGCAATACCTGCAAAGCACACTTAGAGACTCATCGATCGTGCACATAAGCCTTCAGCAGTGTCTTGTAGATGCCGACATCCTGTCTTACCTCAAACATCGATTCGACATGGCATACAGTTCCCATCGTCATGGTGAGCTGAGAGAAGACATCATCAAGATGGTGTTGCAAAAGTCCGAGGGCTTGTTCCTATACGCAAAACTCACTATGGACCAAGTTGAAGATTCTTTACAGTCGGACGCACCTATCGAAATCGTAACTCTTGAAGCCTCTCTTCCTCTTGGGTTGGAGCAGACCTACATAAGTATGTTGGCTAAGCAGCGTGGCGAACCGGGAGTCACGGAAGACGTCCAGTTTCTTGTACTCGAAGCAGTCACTCACTCATCGCGCCCCTTACGGTTGAGCGAGTTGGCAAGCCTATTGAGGCGCATTCGCCCTGACATTACCGAGCCCAGCGGCTTCAAAGCATTGATTGCAACAAGCTGTGGGCCATTGATCGAAATTCTTGAGGACGAGACTTTACAAGTGATACATCACTCATTCACAGAATTCTTGCGCGGGGATACCCGCAACGCAGCCACTTTTGGATCATCTGATTTCCCCATTACTGACTCCCTTCAGGCGCATAAGCACATGGCTGTCAATTGTCTCCAATATCTTCAGTCCGGGCCGCTTTTGCTCGAAAGTGAGAGATCAGGCACTGCCGATGTAGATCCATCTATTACCTTCAAAACGCCCAAACATCTTTTCGATCGCGATAGCCAGCATCCTGGGATAGGTGACAAGCAAGACACTTTCGACTACAGAGAAGCTCGCCTACAGTACCCGTTTCTCAGCTACGCAGTGGAGAACTGGTCATACCACGCTAGTTTCTATGACGTGGAAGATGGCGATTTCTTCCAGGCCATCACTGAATTTCTCAAGCCAGACAGTCTTTCGTTCCTACGATGGCTCGTTATTCAGTGGGGCTCAACATCAAGAAACAAAGAGACAAGCGAAGGAATCCCGACACCCCTCCACCTTGCATCCTTCGCGGGGTTATCCGAGCTCGCTTTGAGGCTGTTGCATGAAGGTGCTTCTGTTTCAGCAACAGACGCACAAGAGCGCACTCCCCTTCATTGGGCAGCTGAGAATGGCCATGATAAGCTGGTAGCGCTCTTGATTGAGTACCGAGCTGACACAGATGCCGCTGATGGAAGGGGGTTGAAGCCAATTCATCTTGCAGCCCTCAAGAACCGTGTCGGGGTTGTGACAATGCTACTCGAAGCTGGCGTCAAACCGAACACATTGAAGACCAAGAACGACCATGCTGGACATCCTCGCTGTGGCGAAAGCTTGACCATTGGACAATGTGCCTTGATGTACGTCAGTCGTGCAGGCCACACAGAGACTGTAATGGCAATGATCCCCTACTGCGAGCCACATATGTTGGAACAGCTATTGTGCCAAAGCTGTTTATACGAACGAATAGATAATGTTGTAGCACTACTTGAAAACTCTCCTGTATCGGCCGACGCAGTATTTGAGGGGGCAACAGCATTATTCTATGCCTGTCACATGACAAGTTTGAAATGCGTTGAGGCGCTTATCAGGGCTGGGGCAGACCCTCACAAGACATCTACGTGGAAACCAAGAAAGATAGTTCACGGCTTTTCCATCAGAGAAAGATATGAATCGCCACCAATACATTGGCTGGTCGGGTCATGGACGGACGAAAACAATTGTGACAGCCAAGCGATCCTGGAACTTTTGATCACAGCCGGTACTGATATTGATCAGCTCAACGGGGAAGAGGAAACTGCTCTGATGAGCGCAGCGGGATTTTCGTCAGATCACAATACTAAAGGTGGACTTTGCAAGCCCTCTGTGAAGGCCTTGATAAAAGCAGGAGCCAACATCAAGGCCGTCGATGAGGAGGGTTGTAGCGTTCTACACCGAGTTACCGGTCGAAGTAAAGACTTGGGGGTGATAAAGCTTCTTGTGGAGCAGGGGTGCGATCCTAACGTGAAGAACAGGATTGGTGAGACAGCCCTGATTTGTGCGGTGGACAAACCAACTAGTCGATCTACCGATTCCGATGAAGCCACGCTGCGCATAGTGGAGTATCTACTGGATCATGGTGCGGACCCTACTTCCAAAAACAACAAAGGCGAAACAGCACTCTATCTTTCTATGCAGCTTGGAGTCGATATCTTCAAATTGTTACTTTCGAGATGTGATGACACGGGCGAGAAGAGGCGCTGCTGGTTTAATCTATCTCGGGTTCGAGCTCATATGTTCACGCAGTATCTCGAAATCCTTCTTGCTGAAGGTATCGACATTGAAACGCGGGGAGAAAACGGCAACACCCTTTACCTGGACTGTCTTCATATGTCAAAGGATCGAACGCACATTTTGAGAGACCATGGGGCACAGATTAACGTTAGAGATGGCAATGGTAATAATGCTTTACTCTCCGCCTGCCTTTCTGATCTAAGGCAGTACGATATTCTGAAGACGTTCTATGCTGAGGGAGTGGATCCTCTTGACACAAACAACAATGGGAACAATCTCCTTCATCTTGTTTCTGAGTGGTACAATGGCCTGGAGAAACATGCTGCCCTCGTCCGTTGGCTTGTTGGCCTGGGCGTTTCTGTTAATTCCACCAACAAACAAGGTGACACGCCGGTTCATGCGTATCTAAAACGGCAGTTTAAGGGGGAATTCGTTTCCGGCCACCCCAAGCGCACCCATTACTTCGACGTTCTCAACAGTCGTGGTGAAGTCGACTTTCACATCGGAGACATCGATAGCTTGTCGCCTCTTCATCTGGCAGCTACGAGATCAGAAGCTCATGTAGTCAAGCTGATAACTCTTGGGGCCGATCCAAATGTTTTGACATCGGACTCCCAAAGTGCGCTGCATCTCGCATGCCGTGCCCGAAAGGCGAACATTGTTGGCGCGATTCTTGAGTTTTGTAAGAACATGAATATAGACCAGCAAGATGAATTTGGCAGAACACCGCTACATTACGCCTGTAGCTCTGGCGAGCCCGAATCAGTTGCTTGGCTCTTGCAATACGGTGCTTCTACTCATCCGAAGGCATTGGATGGCTCGAGTGTCCTCCATGCCTGTGCAGATATCGGCACTGAACAGTGCATGTGGAACATTAAGGGTCGGAAATCTAAATGGCTACGGAGTCCAGCTGATCCACTTCGATTAGGAAACTCTGCTGATAGTGGAAGACCTTGGTACAAAGCCAAGTACAGACCTCCTGAGGTGGCTGTCAGGAGACAGTTTTCCCCTGCTGTTGCCACTATTATCAATCTTCTGGTTGAGTTTGGTGTCAGTACCGATTGGCTAGATAAACATGGGAAAACAGCTCTGGACATCGCTCTCTTTACATGCTGTACGGCCTTTGCCGAAGTCTTTTCTCAAGACGAGGAACTTTTCGAAAGAGCAACCAAGTCGCTGACGAAGGCTCTCCAAGAAGACCCTGACAGCCTGCAGTCACAGCGGCTCAGAATCAAGACGCAGATGCAGCTAATGCGCCCGAAGTCATGTTTGGATGCCCTGCGAGAAGATGAAGCTACGTTCAAGGAGCTTAAAGAAAAGCCTGATACTTATCTGGGCCTCCTGTCGACCGATGACACGGTGAAGCTGATGAAGGAAACCCTTGAGGCTGACTCGTCGTCAGAAGCAACCTACCGCCTAGTCCGCCGGTTGATGAAACCGAGCTTCTGCCAGGTGATAGATCATGTGGCAGTAATCAAGAACGCGCCGGCACTGGTCAAATACTACAGCAATTATGAGGCTGTCAAAGAAGTGTTTGAGAAGTTAAGGTCAGCTGACATTTGGTATGATGACGCGCCCGCAATGACTGCGCTGGGAACAGCTTGCTCTCAAGAACACTCCAATATGCTCACCTTGAAGGCGCTCATAGAGCAATTGCGAGTGGACCCAAATGCTCGGTTTGTAGTGTCCCGCGATTATAATAAGACGTCAGAGGTCATCCCAGGCGGGACAGCTCTTCATATCCTTGCATCTGCAGATCATTACTGGCAGGTGGAAGGTCTGAGCTATCTCCTCGACAGGGAGGTCGAGGTTGATATTGTGGACGAGAACGGATCAACACCTCTTCACGTCGCTGCCAAAGGATTTCAGGGCGCACTGCCGGTAGAAGGCTTTTGGCGGTTGCTTGCTGTCCGAGACCTCCTCAATCATGGAGCCGACATGAACATCCTTGATAAAGAAGGCCTGTCCGCTCTATACAAAGCATCGTCTGCACCAGATATCACAAGGGAATTACTCAACCGGGGTGCAGATGCCACATTGGGAGCTAAGAGCCCCCTGTTCTCAGCCATCTTCGACCAAAATCTCGAAACCTTGAACATACTACTTGACCATGGGCTGGGTCTCGATGCAATTGACGAAACACGCCATAGTCGAGATTTGCACCAGCCTCTAGAAAAGCCTCGACTTGTATGCCCTCTTCTTTGCGCTGCGTACGTCGAACAGCTGAACAGACATATCGAAGACACAGTGCCATTACTCCGTACACTCATCGAGCGTGGAGCAAATCTCTATCTGCCCTTGAATGAAGAAGAGACGTTGATCCACTTCCTTTTTGAGTGGCCAGATTATAAGGTTATCGAAGTACTTTTGCAAGAGCCATGCGTGTCACGAATTGACTTCAATCGTTGTGAACCGCAAGGTCGAACCGTTCTAATGGCAGCATGTGATTGGCGTGGAACTTTACCTGGTCACTTGACTCGATCAAGAAGGCCCCAGATACCACAAACAGGGCCGCCTCTGCGAATCTTAGATCTTGGAGCTGATGCCACTCTGGTCGATGATTTTGGCAAGACAGCACTACATCATTTGATGGATAATCCTAGTTTCCCGGATGTGGTTCTCATCAACTTCATGGATCGACAAGAGGTTACTCCCACACTCTTTCAGCAGGACAACGAAGGGTACACTCCATTCCATCGCGCCCTCCACACTTTACGTCCAAAGATCTGCGAAGCTTTCCTTGTCAAAGGCGCTGATCTATTGGAGCCCGACCCACAAGGTCGCACAGCCTTACACTACATCGCATCGCAATGTCTCCTCCAAAGGCGCGACTCTAACGACTCATCTCGCACGTACAGGGAATTGGGTGATGATTACTTCGATCAATGCGCTGCTCTGTGGCAGAAGTACCTTTCTCAAGGCGGGTCTATCAACGTAGTCGACCATGCTGGAAACACACCGCTGCATGCCTACTTCTCAATGCTAGATTCCAAGAGCTTCAATAACGGAACAGAAACCTGCCATATGGACCACTACGACATGCTATTCCCAGAGAACAGCGATGTTGATGTGTTCGCCACAAACAAGTCTGGGGAGACAGTACTTCATAAAATTGCGGCAAGGACACATTCTTCTTGTACGGTGAAGGGACATGACAAGGAACTATTCGTTATGATGATGGACAAAGGACTAGATCCTCTGAGGGAGGATAGTGAGGGGAGAAGTGCGTTGGACATTGCGAGTGCTTATGATAAGGACGATATTGTTGGTTTGCTTGGTAGGAAGCGAGACGGCAGTTAGCAACATACTGATTCTGTTGAACGTTGATGGTCGTTGAGGAACTATTTTGGGAACTACTGCTCCACGGCATGCATAACCGTCCTGCTCGGTCCGAGGCGCGGGCTTTGCTGAGATTATCTCAGACATGTTGGGATAGATAGTGGAGACTCATGGTTTAGTGTGCGGAGAGGGCGTCACGGCCGAACTCTTTCGGGCTCTAGCCTTGAGTTCCAGACAATGTCTCGAATTTGTGTAACGCGATGTCTTGCGGTTGATTCGTTTGGCGTTTTTGGTTGACGTTTTTGGTTGACGTTGATCAAGGTGCGGGGGCGGGCTCTTGTCTGATATAAAAAGCTCGTGGGAAACCTACGTGACTATCCATCCTATCATCCAAATTCCTGCAGCTTTATCCATCGCCCATCATGGCCACCAACGGAACAAAGTCTCCCCTCAACCTCAAGGACAACTACGTCCAGATCATCAATGGCAAAAGCACGCCAACCGAAAAGACGCATCGGGGCATAAACCCAGCCACCCTCGAAAAGAAGCCAGAAGTCCCCATCGCCACCCAAGAGAACCTCGACCAGGCTGTCGATGCTGCCAGAAAGGCATACAAGTCTTGGTCCAAGGTCTCCTGGGAGGAGCGCAAGGGGAAGCTACTTGCATGGGCCGATGCTGTCGAGACGCAGAAGAAAGAGTTTGCGGATCTTCTTGTTTCGGAGCAGGGAAAGCCTGTAAGATATTACACTTGGAAGTATCGGATGAGGGTGGCTAATGGTGGTAGATTGCGCAAGCTTCTGCCGAGGCTGATGCTGCTGTTGCTTGGATCCGCGGTCAAGCCAGCATCGATCTCCCCGAAGAAGTCGTCGAGGACAGTGAAACCCGTAAGATCGTGACGCGCTACACTCCTCTTGGTGTCGCCGCCGCCATCGTCCCCTGGAACTTCCCCCTCATGCTCGCGGCTGCAAAGATTGCCCCAGCGCTACTAACAGGTAACGTCGTCATCGTGAAGCCATCGTAAGACAAGCCCTCACCCTATCTGCCAACTCCATCTTCATCTGCTAACACTAACAGGCCGTTTACGCCGTACTGTGGTCTCAAGCTGGTCGAGTTGGCGCAGCAGTTCTTCCCGCCTGGTGTCGTGCAGTCGCTGAGCGGCGACGATAACCTTGGGCCCTGGATCACGAGTCATCCGGGTATCGACAAGATTAGTTTTACGGGTTCGACCACTACGGGGAAGTTGGTTATGCAGAGTGCTGCTAAGACGCTCAAGCGCGTAACTCTCGAGCTGTGAGTGTGCTTACATGTGTTGAGCAGACTGGTAACTCATGATTTATAGCGGTGGTAATGATGCTGCTGTTGTATTCCCTGATGTGGACATCGACAAGGTTGCCGAGAAGGTATATCCGCACTAGATGTTCTTGTTACGAACAACAAACACTAACTTTGAATAGGTCTCAACACTCGCGTTCATGAACTCAGGTCAGATCTGCCTTAACGTAAAGCGCGTTTACGTCCACGAATCTATCTACGAGAAGTTCCGCGATGCCGTTGTCAAGCACGTCAAAAACTACCAAGTCGGCGACGGCTCGAATGAAAGCACCAGCCACGGGCCCATCCAGAATGAGATGCAGTATAACAGAGTCAAGACCTTCTTCGACGACATCGAGAAGCAGGGTTGGAAGGTTGCCACAGGCGGTAACTTCGATCCTTCACCTAAGGACGGATACTACATCACGCCTACTGTGATTGATAACCCTCCTGATAACTCTAGAATTGTTGTCGAGGAACCTTTCGGTAAGTCCTTTCCCACGCGAGAAGGAAACGTGCATTAATAGTCATAGGTCCCATATTGCCTCTCCTGTCATGGAAGGACGAAGACGAAGTCATCGAGCGCGCCAACGACACTCGTCTCGGCCTCGGAGCTTCCGTCTGGTCCACTAACCTCGAGACTGCCGAGCGAGTTGCCAAAGCTCTCGATGCAGGAACTGTATGGGTTAACAGCCACTTTGACATCACGCCCATGGCGCCTTTTGGTGGACACAAGGAGTCGGGCATTGGCGCTGAGTGGGGAATCAATGGACTCAAAGGATTCTGTAATGTTCAGAGTCTTTTCTTGAGTAAGACTCCTGCTTAAGTTACCGATACGATAAGTTTTGTGAAAGCATTAACAAGTGTATTGCATAAATACAGCCCCTTGGGGGAGGGTTAGGCGAGGCGATGAGTAAGCTGACTCTATTGTTGTTTATGTACCAAGTCTGTCGTGACAAATATAATTTACTACCATCGCCCGCTTGCAATGTATGGTTTGAGCAGCGCTTTTAATGCAAGCCTCTTGAAACCAATACTCCCAGATGTCTTTGTGTTAGATGATCAGAACCTCTGTGACGCGAGTCTCTCCACAATGCTGCTAGAAATCCGCTAGGAATGACATATGATAGACCTGCGAGGATTTGGTGCTGTTGATAGGTTCTCGGTGCTGGTAAGTCCTAGAGCAATAAAGCTATGACTTCGGCAGCTGGGAAGTATAACGTTAAGACATAGTGGAGCTAGGTCGGAGGTGGCCATATTTGGATGTGTCATTGCAGAGATGAACAAAATCATTGCGGACTTGAATAATGGTAGGACGCGCGATAGCGTTGTCAAGTATTAGGTGTGTGGTAGAAAGTAGAGTAATCAGGTAAATCATCAGATGTATCGGACTGATGTTGTAACGTATTCCGAACGAGACTCTGATATTCCTGTAGTCTTGAGGATTACATATTAGCTATTGCTAAACTCATACGATGGTATTGTAGAAACGACACTCTTTGGCCGAGACCATGAGGGTCTCCCCGGGTACTGTAAGTAGAGGAGCTCTGTTCTAATATAAAACACAAATCTTTATATGGTACCACCTTATTTCACACTTGTTCCTTGGCCTCCTTAGCCCTGCGCTCCTCGCGCTCACTATATCGATCCCCAAATAAGTCAAAATGGGGTCTCATAACAATGGTATACTTCACAAGCTCTTCCATGCAATCCACGAGACGGTCGCGGTTCGAGCTGGCAATCATGCGGCTGCCTTCGGACTCGGACGTGAACTGAGTGTATGCCTTTGGCACTGAGCTCTGGTTAGGAACGACAAACATGCGCATCCACCGCCCGAGTATCCGAAGCGAGTTGACGGCGTTGAAAGACTGTGACCCTCCGCTGACTTGGGCAATGGCCAAGGTTCTTCCTTGGGTGGGACGCACTGAGCCGGTTGATAATGGGATCCAGTCGATCTGCTGCTTGAAGACGCCCGTCTGTGACGTTGATTAGGTTCATGCTCTGCATATATCAACCGCAACTAGGGGGACCTACCAAGTTGCCATGCTGCTCAGGGCTGATCCATACGTGCCCATCGCTCCACCTGCTTAATTCCCGCAGTTCTTGTACTTTGGGATGGCAGTGCTGGACGTCATCCTTCTGGGGCAGCCCAGTAGGGTCGAAGACTCGCACATCACAGCCGAGGCGGAAAAGGATGCGCGCGGCTTCAAAGGCTAGGAGACGGGAGTATGATCTGCGAATAGCGAGTAAGGTTGGTGATATCCCAGCTGAAATAGAGGCCAAAAGATCAAATGATGATGTTGGTCTCTATCTATAGTACTTACCGACTTCTGAGACTGCCGTAGAGGACCAGAATGCGCAGGCGATCGAGCCCTTTGTCTAAGATCTCCGACTGCACCATCTTGGTCGCTGTGCTCAGCTCTAAACCGGAGACCCAGTCCTCGGCGGAAGGACTTTCGCCAGAAAGAAAAGGCCGATATTTTTCTCGGATTTCGACATCATCTTGGTCGAATCCAATGGCGAGGGACTGGTGGCTGTAGACGGGATCGGCAGCAAGCTGGATTGATGACCTCCCAGCGTGGGAGTTGTTTAAATCTCCGTGCTCGTTTGTCGCCATTCTGAGGGTTTGGGTCTTCTTTATGGTGATGTTTGAGAAATATCGACAATGAAGGAGTCCAGGAAAAGACGCGGTTACGAGGTTGCTTGTGACGGTGCGAACTCGGAGGGTGTGGCAGAGAAGGCTCATTTTCGATCCCAACCTGCTAGGCGAGACAGACAGAGCCCACAGAGAGAACGGGGTTTTTTATTCACCGTCACTTTTACTAGTCCACTTGGGGGGATATGTTTAAAAACAAGCCAAGCATGGTTATAGCAAGGTCATCCTTGCGGACTCGGATATTGCCACACGACAGAGCCGTGGGCTTATATAATCAAGATTCTGTCTGTCCCCATGACCACGCTTGACCTGTGGGGATATGAGACAAAGCCCAGGACGAGCAGCCGAGTTAGGAGAGATCTTCGGAGTTTCAAACGTCTTGGAGGGAGGGTTTTCTGAGATGAAGCCCTATGGACCAAAGGCAGTGGATACCCTGACTTGGACCCTGGGATTGTGTCATGCCTTTGAAAATTAGAACAGGCGTTTTGTACTGTCATGCCCGAGAGGTGAGTGGTCGCGAGGGGACTTAGTCATGCCAAAGCTGTGATTGGCTGAACGGAATCTTTGACCAGAAGCGTCCACGATATCCCAGTCAAAAACAATAAATGCAAAGATTTACTGCGATATCGCATTCTAAAAGCATAAATTTCCAATTTAAAAGTTCAATGGAAATGGTCTATGAGGCTTGAAATCGTAGTCTTTATCTATTACCTCTAACCTATAATGCTTTTAACCGGCTCTGTCTTCTGATACGAGTAACAGCTCCCGATACTTCACAGCTTGACCTCAACTACCTGTCCACCAGTGACGTTATCGTTTCCCTGTCCTGCCGTGAAGACATACACAATCTTCTCATTCTTGCTAAGCGTCACGCTCGTGGGACCAGCAAGCAGACTCTCAACAAGCACTGACTTCTTACCCTCGGGAGTAATCTTAACCAATTTGTCGTTCCAGCAGGCGACGTAGGCGTTTCCGTGCTTATCCATAGCAAAGTCATCAGGGGCGGAAGTAGAGTCGTTGTCAAGCTTAGAAATGATTTCCACCTTGCCGACCTTGTTGCCCAGCTTATCAATCTTGATGCGGCCAAATGTCTGGCGAGCGGTGTTGGTGAAGTAGAGATAATTCTTGAAGACCTTGATGCCGTTGACGCCCATACCAAAGGGGCCGGTTTCGTTCGGGGAAAGCTCCTCGTCCTTGATGGCCACTCTGATATGGCCTGAAGATGTATCCATGCGCAAAATCTCCCCTCGAACAGAATCGGCGCCAAGAATGAGGTGCTTGTGATGCGGGAGTGCCGTGATACCATTGACCGGACCAAACTTAGACTTTTCGAAAACAGTGTGCACACAAGGCTTGCCGCCTTCGAACTTCAGAAGTGAGAGGTTCATGGTGCCATTCTGGAATGTTTCAGCGTTAGTCCCGCCAGCCACAGCGAAGACATCGTGTCCGACCTCCGCGATACCAAAGACACCGTTCACACCCTCGATCTTGGCGACGGAGCGAGGCTTGGGAGACTTTTCAGCCGCGTTGAAGGAGAGAATCTGGCCGTCCCCGACGGTGTTGAGGAGAAGGTCTCCGTTAGAGCGAAGGGCGGCGTTCTCAATCCAGACGTTGGGGATCTGGACCAGCTCCTGGATCTTCGGCTGGCTGGCAGCGGGGTGGGCAAAGACGCCGGTGCTCAGAAGGGCGGGGAGAATGGAGGCAAGTTGATAACGCATGATGACGGGATTGCAAAGATGATAATTTGTAGATGTGTGATGAGTCAAGTCGGATGGATGCTGAGTAGAGCGATGACTGGGAACTTGAATTGGAGATGATAATACTGTAGACTTTATATATCTATCTCATCCATTACCAATAGGCTGTAAAATCCATCAGGTCTGAATCTTCCGCTCGAATCTGCAGGTTTATTGGTCATTTGCGGACCTCCTTCAACTACGCGAAGGATGGCCAATCCTTCGTGCACGGATGATGACAACTGCCATGCTCCACGGAGTTCCGGTGGTGTAATCAACGGATATAAGAGACGCATGCAATTTACAAGCGCACTAGTAGACTAATGCCGACCACTTTTTTCAACTTATTCTTTAAATGCATTTGGGGTAAAAACATACATTACACTCCGAATCGATAGATATATTCTAAGTAGTCTTCTCGCTCAGCACAAAGACTAAAGAGTGCCATGGTGAAAAGATACTTCTTAGTAACCTGCACTACGTGCTCCGAAAAAGAAGTCAGACGATTATTCATTCAAGGCTTGTTGTGATAAGTAGCGGCTTTTGGTAAGCCTTTTGAGTGATAGATCATGTTATTTCTTTATTGCTCTGGAAGGCCCAATCTTGCTCGCCACACCTTATCGCACAAAGAACAGAATGTAACATCCTAGCGTTTTCTGTGCAGATAATAACCATAGCTTAGTTAATGTATCCAGTAGCTATCTAAGCTGTTGGTGTTCTTGCTTCATAGGTCATATCTCGCTTACGGCCGGAAGAAGCTTTGATCTCTCTTTCTTCTCTTGACCTTCAATACATGAAGATATTTGCAGAGGACTTTAATGTCTGAGAATAATGAACATCCGAAATATGAATCCAGCAATCGTGCTCAGTTCATCTAGAAATTGGCATATAAAGCCACAACAGTTTGCACCTTCTCAATTTCGAATATACCAGAGCTGTTGAGGGTCTACAGCAGCTATTTGACTTGGGATTGAAAATTACTCAAAGACTCATTTCCTCCAGAGCTGCTTGTTGTAATCATGGATCCAATGTTGGATTGGGAAGGGGATACGATTATGACCGACGCTCCTCCGCTGTCGCCTCGATCTGAACAGACGAACGATACCCAAAGAAGTTCACGTCAAATATTGCAGGATAATCTGTATGCCCCGCGGGTTACCACTTTTTCAATTTGGAAGAATGGCAAGGGCCAAGTCCTTCGCCTGAACCTCTCCCCAATGGACCACGTCGACAGGCCATGAGTGTTGGCACGAACCCTTTCGGAGCCAATAGAACCACCATCCAGCAGCCTCAGGGAAGATAGCTGCCGGTTGAGGAAATGAACATATCGGTGTGTCCTACCAGAATGATGGCAGATCGACGACTAACACACCGGGACAAAGTCAGCAGCCCATGCAACAGAGGCAGTTGTGCAGCCAGAATCTGCAAGTAGTAAACGAAGGGACGGTAGAGTACCAGCAGCAGACTAAATAATAGATGATCTCATCTGGTCGAGATAGGTAATTATGTTTCTGATCTTGTGCAGACGGGTTAGGATAGGTTTACCACTCTGAATGTCTCGGAAGAATGAAGGAGAAAACGAGAAACAAGACTTCCAATTTATTTGACTTTATGGAGTTTTTAAGGATATAATGGGGCGTTAGATTGGCTTTTATAGATTCACAGATTGGAGAACTATTTCAGACTGGAACACGGGATCGAGATTTTACTTGCGTGGCATCCACTAAGCGATTCGATTCGCCGGCGTCTACGGAGGTTGGTTCTCAAAAGTCTTTGCCGACGAGCAGGGATCAGCAATAACCCCTGCAAAGGCTAATAGGGTATCCCTGCAGATTTTGTTAGCAATCTTCCCTGAGCGATTTTTACACCGTTCTTCACCTCTTTAACTGACAAAGACGATGCCGTATACATATACAGATATCGCGACCCGGGCTTTGGTGGTGACGCTGGAAGCGCCCAACGGAGGAGCAAAAACCACTCCTGATATCCACCTTATTACAGGACTTCCTGAGCGTACAATCAACAGTATATATGCTCGTGCAATCGAACGAGGCTTCGAGCCTAATGAACGTCCTCTCCGCCTTATCAACGCTTGGCTTGAAGATGCTCCGCGGTCGGGGCGGCCTCGAAAGCGTACTGATGAAAATCGTGACCTAATCATCGCCAAGGTTAGCCTAGATCGATTTGGGAGGGAAAAGACACTTGCTGATATCTCCGGCGAGCTCAGCAGTCAGGGCATCGAGATCTCAGCGGCGACTATCGCGAGAATCCTCAAGTCAGCAGGATGCAGGAAAACGAAGCCGACGAGGAAGCCTGGACTGACTGTAGCGATGAAGAAAGACCGCCTCGAATGGTGCATCGCTCATAAAGATTGGAGCCTCGAAGATTGGAAAGCTGTGATTTGGTCAGATGAGACTTCTGTGGTGCTTCTTCATCGCCGCCGCGGCTATTGCGTTTGTGACCGACATGTTGGCCAAAATAAAGTCTTCACTTGTTCAATCAAGAGAAGCGTTTCTATCGCCACCGGTCTTTCTAGGCCACGGCGTAGATGACGCTTGCGTCGGTGTTGAGTTGGGAAGAGAGGCTCGGGAAGTCCTCGCTCAGATTGGATTTTCTGTTCAGTGGAAGGAGTATACGGGGGCAGAACTGGAGGGTCATTGGATCAAATCGCCCGAGGAGGTGGATGATCTACTTCAATTTCTTACAGAGCATGTTGGTGAGTGCTATTAGATTGAATACGACGATAAGCTTCGTTCGACAGACCAACAGTTTCTCGCTTACACGCGCTGGAAATCCCATCTTGAAACACGCTCGCCTCATTCTCCAACAATCTCATCCCGATCACAGGCAAAACAAGCCTGCTCATAATATGTCGGCTTGCCACTCTGTCCAGGACCGAACGGGATATCCTTCTCATAGCCGCTGAACAGGAAACAGATCTTGTAAGTCGGTGCACCGGGACCAGGCACATAGTCCTCCGCATAGAAAGAGACACACCCCTCCCTGTCGCCGCAGAACTTGGCGCAGCCTGTCAGGCCAGTCGTGGACAGCGGGGAGGACAGATAAAGCGGCGAAGAGTCAAGGCTGCCTCGCGACACTTCGTCTCCGCAGACTTTGCCACTCGGTGGAGGAAGAATCTGAGTGTATTTTGGGCACGGCGCGGTAGAGGTGGTGCTTGGGGCTTCGGATGAGGAGACGATCTCGGGGGCGGACGATATGGTCGTTGTGATGGCGTCGGACAGAGTTGTTGGGTCGGATGACGGAGGAATCTCGGACGAAGAAGTCGGAAGAGTAGAGGGCAAAATAGTGGTCAGGTCGGTTGATCTTGGCTTACACGCACTGCCGTTGACACCCCATGGAGAGAGTGCCAAGAAAGAAACGGCCACGGCTCTGAGTGAGATCATGATGAGGTACGATTGAGACAAGACGATTGTGGCCGTAGGACAAATTCAATAATTAAAGTCGGAGGGGAAGGAATCTGTTTTACGAAGTTGTTCGGTGGAAAGAAAGGGAGAACATCGACTTGGGTATCAGTAACTAGTTGTAGTGTAATTGCAATCCACAGCAAAGAAAAGGGGCAAGGGAGGATAATAATACGAATGCTTCCCACAGGTTTAACTTGTTTGAGAGTAGTATATCGAGAGTTTTACTTCTGTAGTCGATAAAAGTCAATAGACCGCGAGCTAACGACCGGCTAGCGACGTTCTGGGCAAGCTGCCAACGTTAGTTTCTTCTTCAGAATCTGAGACGTCCTTTTCTGACCGACACTCTCGTATGCACCATAGGATCCTCAATGGTAAAGTATCGTTGGATAGTACAAGATGGATTTTAAAATATCACAATGTTATAGGATAATATTTCTGGCTATCGTGGCCTCGTTAGCCATCTATTGGTTTCGGATAATGCACGACGTACCGAGCAAGCTCGGCTGAAGCCTATCTCTGGGCTCCTTGTCTGCTATGGCTCTTTGTATTGGAGGCATATAGCGGTACATGAGGGCAACTTGATATAGATATATAGGAAGACACGGGATCCGTCTTTCATCAAACTGATGATTCCTCAGTCAACTAAATCCTTTGATTGAGTACACGTCATTTTTAGTCTCGTCTGTCTTGCATCGAACACTTTCTTTTACCACGACTTGAATAAAATAGCGTACCGTGACAGAAATCTGCTGCAAAGGCGAGTCCCGAAATGGATAACGAGAAAATCACTGATAGTATTCTCGAAAAAGGCGAACAGAAGGATACTCAACTGGGCAAGGCTCCATCACGAATGTATCGATGGCGTGTATCACTGAGCTACAATAGCGGCTGGTCCCAAATGGGGTCGTTTCGCCGGCTTTTATGCAGGCTGGAGCAACTTCTATGGATGGATGTTTGGTCTAGCATCTCTAGTCCAGGTTGCTGCCAATGCAGGAGTACAATCCCACACGACTCTCACTCCTGACTTCTCGCTCTCAGCATGGCATGTCTATATCGGATATCTCCTCGTTATATGGTTGAGTGCCTTTGTCGTTACCTGCTCCAACCGCCTGTCCGATACACTCAAAAGGGCTTGGCCTGTTCCTTGACGCCGTGGGCAGTGTTGTCACTATTCTCACAGTTGCAGTTATTCTTACAAAGTATGCATCAAGCCAGTTCCTTTTTGGAGCTCATTTCATGAGAATAACCTTACAGGCTGGAACGAAGGTGCTGCTTTTATGGTTGGCGTTCTCAGCGGTGCTTTCACATGGTTGAGGAAACCACTAAACCAAAGAAGAACTTGCTCTTGATATCTTTCTACATTCATATCAGTGGAGTTTATGATATAGCCTTTGCCATCGTTCTTGCGTACGCATATAATTGGACATGAAAATGGCCAAATAATGTCTAGCTCCAGTTCTGGAACGTAGTGTCAGCGTTCCTTCATCGATGGATGATAACCATGATCATGATTAGTAAATGTGAGCCTCGAGAGATCGCAAATCAACAACCGGAATAACATCTGCGGTTATATCATATATTGGGCTGGAAGGTGAACAAACATGCACTATCTACTCTCCATGCAACAATGCTAGTCTCGAATGCTGAGAGGGGAAGGAATTAAAAGCATCTGGCCATTGACTGGCATTAACGCATTTACCACATGAGGATACCTCGGCGAGATCAACACATCCAATTTCCGACGTTGCCGGATGGCGCTATGAATTAGAAGCGAAAGATGGCAGAAAGAATCATCGAATGCCTGAAATAAGGACTTGCAGTGATTCATGATGTTATTATGTGGCTGAGCTGTTCCGTTTGCAGTTGATAGTTTCTGCGGTTAGTCACGCGATGCTTATCAACAGTCACCCCGGTGATGAGCTTCTCAACTTCCCCTCACGGCACCTGAAGCGGGGTTCCACAGAAACGAGGATTATCCCTAGTCTTTTATCCGTAGATAAGAGTCCGAGAACAAAACGTCACACAAAGGTTCCTGTGATTTGAAGATCCCTGCTCCAAATGCCATGGAACTTATGTTTCCCAGCGTGGGCACTTGTTGATCTGAATCAGGAAGGTAGATGCACACGAGCCAACAGTATATGAAAAGGCAACGCCCCGCATTAACCTTGCACAGAACAACTCCCATCAACACCATCAATTGCACATCGCCATGGCGCGTGGTTGGTTTGCTAGTTGCGCTGCGGCTTACCTCTTGGCCTTCACCGCCGGAGCAAGCGCGTACGGAATCCCCGCCTTGTCCGCTCGGGCCAAAGACTCGGGTCCCAAGGCCGTCAACATCAGCGTTCCCGTGGATCATTTCCACAATGAGTCCATCTACGAGCCTCACTCGGATAAGAAGTTCCCATTGAGATATTGGTTCGACGCGCAGTATTATCGCAAGGGCGGCCCTGTTATCA
Organism: Fusarium nurragi; assembly: GCA_012977755.1. NCBI lineage: Eukaryota > Fungi > Ascomycota > Sordariomycetes > Hypocreales > Nectriaceae > Fusarium > Fusarium nurragi. The sequence goes on along the minus strand of JAALXI010000126.1, from coordinate 27,535 downwards.
TCCTCGCGTCGGGTGAGACTTCAGGTGAAGACCGACTTCCGTTTCTCGAGCATGGTATTCTGCAAATGCTTGCCAACGCGACGGGGGGCATTGGAGTTATTCTCGAGCATCGCTACTACGGCACCAGTTTCCCTGTTCCGGATCTCAAGACCAAGAATATGCGCTTCCTGTCAACTGAGCAAGCGCTCGCTGATACGGCATACTTCGCTGAGCACGTCGAGTTTCCTGGCCTTGAAGAGCACAACCTGACCGCGTCGAACACGCCTTACATCATCTACGGCGGATCCTACGCCGGTGCATTTGCTGCATTCGCGAGAAAGATTTACCCCGACGTCTTCTGGGGAGGCATTTCCTCCTCTGGCGTCACAGCGGCCGTTATCGACTACTGGGAGTATTTCGAGGCAGCTCGCCTCTTTGCGCCTGGCGACTGCGCCAAGGTCACGCAGAAGCTCACCCGCGTGGTCGACAACATCCTCCTCGGCGAAGACAAGGAGCAGAAGAAGCAGCTCAAGATCGCATTCGGTCTTCTCGGCCTGCGCGATGATGACTTTGCATCGGCTATCTCTCGAGGTATTGGTGGATTGCAGAGCAATAACTGGGATCCTGCTGAGGATGCTCCTGATTTTGGCCTCTACTGCGGCAGCGTTTCTTCAGATGATGTTCTCTTCGCCAGCACTCGACATCTCACCCCATACGTCAACAAGTGGCTCTCATCTCATGGACACAGGAGCGAAGTCAAGTACCTGACAAACCGCTTCCTGAACTACATCGGCTACATCAGATCAAACGTCGAGAGTGACAAGAGTGCCAGCTGCAAGGGCAAGACAGTGAATGAGTGCTACTCCATCCGCGGCTCTATCAACGAGACTGGTCTTGATCAGGGATCTGGTCGTCAATGGACATACCAAACCTGCACGCAGTGGGGTTATTGGCAGACAGGATCCGGTGCACCAAAGGGCCAGCTCCCGATGGTCTCGCGCCTCATCGACGTTGAGTACAGCACCATCCCCTGCCGCGAGGCATTCAACATCACCGCGCCGCCCAACGTCGAATCCATCAACAAGCTAGGCGGCTTTAACTTCAGCTACCCGCGAGTTGCGTTCATCGACGGCGAGTACGATCCCTGGAGGGCTGCCACACCTCACAAGATTGGTCTTCCGCCCCGGGAGTCTACCGTCAGCGAGCCTTTCATTCTGATCCCGTACGGCGTGCACCATTGGGATGAGAACGGATTGGATCCTGATAGTACCGAGATTGGATTGCCGCCTCCTGCCGTTGCTAAGGCTCAGCATGATATTATTGATTTCACCAAGGCTTGGTTGGAAGAGTGGGATAAGGAGAAGAGCAAGACTACGAAAGATCTTTGATGTAGACCTGAGCCTTGATATTCTATAGCTAAATTTAACTCCTTGGTAAGTTGAGCGCCGAGCCAATCGATAGATAATCGCGCAGCAAAACCAGTCTTGCCACCCACCAGCGTGTTGTTGGCCTACAAGGAGAGGCTCCAAGGGTCTCAAATGAAAAAGGGTTCTTGGATAGGCGTCTCTAAAACGCTGGTTTCTAGATGTGATAAGATTTTCTTCTGTTGGAGACGAAGAATAGATAATTCAATTGACAAGACAAAGAAGGCCAATCGGGTATCGCACATGCAGCTGCAGCCATTTCGCCGCGGTTATTACCACTGCCCACGTGCTTATTTGCCAAAGCAGACTAACAATAAAGTTCTCGTCAACGTGATTCGTAGGTCGTGTGAGTCTAGCACGATTTGCGAAAATGCAGTCGCCACGGCATTGGATGACTTTGGGGCGTGATCAAGCCCGCGAGTCTTATTGGGTATTGCAATACGAAGGATTTGTTCCTTATGCAGCTAGGTCAAAAAGGTTACCTTGTGGAGTAACGTTGGCCATGCTCGATTCGTGCAGGATCACCGCGTCCTTAAGACAGAGCCCACGCGACTTCTTTTTGTCTCTTATCTTTATTGCGCACTTTCCGGTATCCTTCTGATTATTGAAAAATCCCATCCCTTACTTGGAGCCATGTCTACGTTAAAGAAGAACCCGGATGCGGCTGGGCTGGAGGAGCAGAATGGGGCTCCATACGGAACAGTCGATCTCAAAGTCGGCTCTCAACGGGATCTTCTTGACCTTCAGGATCTGGACCCGGCCTTCAATGAGAAAATGCGCCTGGTCAACAACGTGAGGCATTACCCTCACCCGTCAGAGGCAGACAAAGCTGATCTTCCGTCCTAGGCTATCGATGAGATTGGATGGACCCCGTACCACTTGAAATTATTCGTTTTGAACGGCTTTGGGTGAGTACTTTCACAGACAGCACAGAATCCTCGCATGTACGCCATTGCTGACTGCTTTTGTTCTTGGGGAAAAGCTACGCCGTTGACTCGATGATCACCCTCTTCCAGTCCATCATCGCCAAGCAGGCCTTCCTGGAATTTGGACAAAAGGGCTACGTCAACGGCTTGACAATCGCGACATACGTGGGAATGCTGGCCGGCGCCCTCTTCTGGGGTTTCAGCGCCGACATTATCGGACGCAAATACGCCTTCAACCTTTCTCTCTTGCTCTGCTCAGTCAGCTGCATCATCGCTGGTGGGATGCCTAGTTGGGCCTCGCTCGGTGTTTTCGTTTCGTTGCTGAGTTTTGGCGCGGGCGGAAACCTCGTCATGGACACGACTGTCTTCCTCGAGTATCTTCCGAGCAACAAGCAGTGGCTTCTGACTCTCATGGCCTGCTGGTGGGGTCTCGGCCAGGCAATCGCCGGCTTTATCGCATGGGGGTTCATGGTGCCCGATCGCTGGAACTGCTCTGATGTTGAGACGTGCAGCCGAGATAACAATATGGGTTGGCGATACGTCATGTTCACAGGCGGCGCTCTCGTCTTTGTTCTGTCGCTCCTTCGACTCGTCATCATCAGACTGCGCGAGACGCCCAAGTATCTGCTCGGCATCGGCAAAGAAGCGGAATTGCTCGAGACCTTCCAGTTTCTCGCTACCAAGTACAATCGGACTTGCTCCCTCACTTTGCAGGATCTCGCCGCCTGTGGTACTATCACTTCAGCTCACAGCAAGAACCGGTTTTCGATGAGCGAGACCATGATCCATATCCGAGGGCTCTTTAGCAACAGGAAGATGACTCGGTCAACGATGAGCATCTTTCTGTCTTGGACCTTGATTGGCTTGGCCTATCCTCTTTTCTACGTCTTCCTCCCGTGAGTATACTTTTCACTCATGATATCGAGACTGAACATCTGGATACTAACGTCTCATAGGTCGTATCTGGCAAGCAGAGGCGCAGTCTTCCACCGCACCACATTTGAGATATGGCGTAACTATGCTCTGACCAACATCAGCGGTATCCCAGGTCCCATCGTCGCCGGCCTCATGTGCAACACAAAGCTCGGCCGTAGATACACGATGGTCATCGGAGCGCTGATCACCATGGCATTCTTCTTCGCGTACACCTCCGTCAAGACATCAGTGCAAGACATCACCTTCACCTGTCTGATTGCGTTCTGCATCAACATATACTATGGCACGCTTTACGCCTACACCCCCGAGGTCCTACCCAGCGCCCACCGCGCCACTGGAAGTTCTATTGCTGTTGCGTGCAACCGAGTGATGGGAATCGTGTCGGCTGTTGTTGCGAGCGAGGCTAACACCAACACGCCTGCTCCGCTGTACGTCTGTGCTGCGCTGTTTCTTGGGATGGCTGCTGTCGCGGCCTCGTTTCCGTTCGAGCCTTATGGCCACCGGAGTTCCTAGCCGGGGCACTGTTACTGTTGATTGCAAGTTAACAGGACTTTGGTGTAAAGCGATTGCGGATGCTCAGTGGTTGTCAAACCGACATGTGGCAGCAAAACTAGATGGCCTCGCACCCTAAGAAGTTCATGATAGCAATACCATAAGTCTATGAGAAACGAATATATATCTGGTAATCACAACTCAAGTAGAACATTATCTGAGATGAATATGATTAGGCCAGGTAAATCTAAGGTAGAAGGATATAGACAACAAGTCGGGAGAAAATCATGTACGAGCGTAGTTGGCCACCACAAGTCGCGTCAATGGGTATGCTAATCGACTTAGGCAAGTTATCATGTATCATTAAGCATGCCGATCAAGAAGTATCGAAAAAGAATATCCTGTGATGGCCCGTAACGTTAAAGAATAGTAAATTAATGAACACGCATGCACCTTTATGGGCCTTCGAAAATGTCTTCCGGTGTCTTAGCCGTGCTGGGAATTCAGTCACTCAATTGCCCCCAAGACAGCTATGAACCAATCAGCTCAGCAAAACATGATTAAAACCCTTGGACAAACAGATCTGCAGACATAATGTCAGACATAAATGGCACCATCCGTTACTTTAAAGTTCGAGTTTTGGCTTTCAATTGCAGTAGCCTCTTGTGAGACTTCGCATTATACTAGGAAGCAAGTATCACATTCCTACTTGGCCATCAGCAAAACACATTCGAGGTAAGTAGGTCACGAATTACGAGAATTAAAGTGGTTCAAAGTGGTTTTGATTATGACAGACTCGAGGTCACATATATACAGCAGAATAATCAAGTTTCATCCATTCAGGATTTGAAATGCTTTTGTTCCTTGAAAAACAAAGCTTTTTGCACAACCACGCTCAGCGCGTTACTTGGTTCTTTCCCATGGGGAAGACCTTAGTTGCGAGCCTGGAGGTCACGAGCGTGACGGCGGGCCTTCTTGGCCTTGCAGCCAGTCTTGGTGGGCTGGGAAGCAGCAGGGGCCTCGGTCTGGACGGGAGTGGCACCAGAGTCGTTGCCAGCGGGGGCGGACTGAACGGGAGAGGCAGCGGAGGTTCCGGCAGCAGGGGCCTCGGTTTTGGCGGGGGTCTCGGGGGTGGAGCCGGAGCCGGAGCCGGAGCCAGAGCCAGAGCCGATGGCCAGCTTAGGACCGGGGATGGGGTAGCTGGTAGGGTTGTTGTAGAGATCGAACATGATACCCTTGTCGGTGGCCTTGTAAAGGGAAGTTCCAGCAACACCCGCGGGCTGCTCAGTACCGGAACCCTCAACCTCGAGGTTGAAGCACTGGGGGTAGTTCTGAGCACCGTTCTCCTGGCCGGCAGAGTGGAGAGCAATGATCTCGTGGCGGAGGACGTAAGATCCGGGCTTGATGCTGGCGGGGACCTCGACCTCCCAGGAGTTGCCGTTGGCAATCAGCTCGTCGGAGGCGAACTTGCCGTCGGAGGTCATACCAGCCTCAGCAATCTTGAAGAACTTGAGGTCGGTCTTGTCAACAGACTTGCAGCCATCGGCACCGCAAGAAGCGAGGTAGTCGATGACAGGACCCTTGTGGCTCTCGGGCCAGGTGTCCCACTTGATGGTGATCTTCTCACCGGCCTTGACCGTAGCAGACTTGACGGCGTTCTCAGCACCCTTGTGGCAGATGATGTCGGCATCGCCGTAAGCGGCGGGCTCGACGAAGCCGTTGTCGGTGTTCTTGGCGAACCAGGCGACGAGCTCCTTGCGGGGGTTGTCGTAGGGGGCGGAGCCGGGGTTGAGGCCCTCGTACTCCTTGCCGGCGATGGTGATGGACTCAACGTGTCCGTGGGCAGCAACGCTGACGGCACCGACGAGAGCGGCGAGGATGGTCTTGGTGGTGAAAGAAGGCATTTTGAAGGTTGTGGTGAAAAAGGATTTGGATTTGGATTTGGATTTGTTGAGTAATGAAAGTGATTTGATGTGTCCGACTGGCGGTATTTGATATCAAGTTTGGAAAGAATGAATAAAACGACTTCTGTCAAAGAAGCGCGAAAGAATGTGTAAGGAGCAAAAAGTGAATGGACTGAACTGCTGTACTGAGCCTGAGTGAGGAGTGAAGAAGGAGGCGTTATGATGACGGGAGTCGAGGGGACTTATATATCGACTTGAGACCGTGGCTGCAGGCGATAGAGCCTCATGGTTAGAGTTGGACGGCGTAGTTTCCCGGCTGGGATAGACGACGCAGGGGTGTCATGTTCGGCCGATATGCATGGCCGTCCTGTCAGGGATGGTCTGGTGGAGGGTTGCATTGGTGCTGCCAAGGGTGGTTTCAGTGTGCGAGGGTGATTGGTAGATTCTCTTGGCTGCCAGGGTGACAACGGCTGCGATAGAACTAGTCGATCATACTAAGATTTACTTTGCAGAGGAAAGAATTAAGGTTTGCTACTACTACTACATATGCAAATGATCCTGCGGTGTCGAGATAACCTCTGAGGGCCGTTGAGCTGCCAAGATGCCAGAAGCGGTCGCTCAGGCAAGCGAAGTTATTCCTCAGTGGGGGATTCTCGGCCGCAGAGCCGCTGCACCTGAAACTCGGGGTTAGGAAGAACAAAGAACAGATGAGAAAAGCAGCCTTCTTTTTCGGTCCCTGCTTTAGCGCCGGAACATCAACCAGGGACTCCAACGGTCTTTATTTTTCCGCAAGTCCCGCGCTGCCACTCCCTGTCCTGTCACCTATTCTGAGACGCCCGCCCAAAATGATGATGAGCAAAGTTCAGATGATCACGGTATAAGCGACGGCATCAACAGGAAAAGCCTTACTGAAATTAACCGGAGATAGGCCCGAAGATCCAGGCTATTTTGACAGGTCTTTTGGGCGTTATCCAGTGGTGGAACGTCATGAGCTTCAGGCCAAACACAGTAAACATCACATCTTGAGTGTTTCTATATAGCACATTCTTGTATCAGATGATCTCCAGCTGGTCACGCTTCCCAACAAACTCCCATAAACATCGCGTGATCAACTCAACATTTCAATGCATATTCGCACTGCTCGCTTGCTGGTCTATGAAATAATCCCCCCTCCCAAGAAAATCCATGTTCTGCGATTAATGCATCCCCCCCTTCTAAATTTTTCGACATCTCGCACGGGTAATTTCCCACGCCCCCTTTCACCTTGGCGAGTTAATCTCCCACCGCTTTTCAATCCCATCCCGCTGTAAGCAAAAAAAACACCAAACGAAACACCACGAACAACGGATAATTTTTCCACGACTTCTTGTTCGCCGAGACTGAATATGACGGCGCAACTTGAGACACGGGGGTCTGGTCTGCAACAGGGCCTGCAGGGATCGCGCAGTAGGGAGGGGGCTCTGAAACTTGACAACCCTGCCGAGGCCGAGGAGCTTCAGAGAGGAATTGATGCAGGAGAGGGGCATCTAAAGCCGAGCTTGCAGTTCACTGGCCATCAGCTCTTCTACCTGTTTGGGCTTGACGGGGTGGGTGCCATGGTTTTATCCGGCGGCGTTAATTTCGCCCTTGCCTACCGTGAGTTCTCTGACAGCCTGTTTCTTGATATGACTGAAAACGCTGACTGAGTCCCAGCCATGTACACCACGCAGGACACCGTCAAGAACCCAATTCGGCTGTTTCAACTGCCAAACACTCTGTCGGGCGATGCCGCTGTTACCATCATCATCCAATGCATCCTGACGTGGTTCGTGGAGATGGGCCTTGTCAGATATGATCTCTCTAAACGCTCTGTTCAGCCTATTGGCTTCGTTCCGCAGCCGTCGCATCGGTGGCTGAGATGGCTTTTCTTTCTCCCACCCCCCTCGGACCCGAGTGACTCGGAGGTTGAGTCGGAGAAAGAGCCCGAAAACAAGCCAAAGGCTGCGCCCGTGTTCAACACCATTGTTCAGGGCGCACTGAGAGGTTTCATGCTCGCCATCGTGGGCTTTTTCCTCCTCTGGCCCATGTCAGTGGGTATTCTGACTGTCGTCGGAGAACGCGACGGCGGCGACTGGCGGTACCAAGACCGCTGGGTTCCCCAGGCCTTCAAGGCCATTCTTGGCGGCGTCCTGGGCCTGCTGACGACGCCTCTGATGGCTTTATTCTGGCTGATCAAGGCAGGCTGGGAGGGTGACGATGCGCGGTCTGGCGCTAGAGACTCGCGACGGAGTCAGTGTGCGCAGGCTCGGGCTTTAGGGCAGGGTCACAGCATGTCCGCTGTATAAGACGGTGTTTTCTCGCACTGCAACGTGAGACACGCTCAGTGGCAACTGTCTAGATGGACCAATGACGCGACGAAAATCAGCGACAATAAACCAGTACATCACCTTAATATTCGAGCAGGGCGAGAAGAAGTAATAGTAATAGGACGGCATGGCATTGGGGCCCAGAGAGGCGAGTGTTAAAGAATATTACGAGGATATGAACTTGATAGAACAATAGACTTATAGACTATAGCATATTGTAACCCGAGTCTTTGGGTTCTTGTAAACTCACACCAGTGTATAGGGTGGTTTGCGTGTCTAGCACTCTATAGACTACATCTTGACTACCATTTAGCAAGAACCGGGTAAGGTGCAAGACAACAAATTTACATAAAGGTACCTAATTATCTACCAAGAATATCAACTATGTACCCGTCAAGACTGGAACCCACCAACAGGTCCATAATGACCCAGATACTTGATCGGCCTACACACAAAGTTATCCAACCTTACAAAGTTATCCCCTGTACTCTTACTCTGTGGACTACCCGCGTAAATCCAGAGCGTATCCTCCTTGCCCGTCGTCGTAAACTCGATGTTGGCCGAGTTCCACTTGCCAACATCGCTCGAGCTTTGCGGCCACCGCTCAGCGATGTAATCCACGTCGTCGTTCCAGCTCATGCGCAGGTACGGAATATACGTAGTATACACGCCCGTCTTCTTGTCCTGCAGGGGCACCTGGTAGTACTTGTCGAACCAGTAATCGTAGCTGCAGCTGAAGGTGACGCCCTTGCAGGTGGTGGTGTCCTGGTACGCGAGGAACTCGTTGTTGTTGTAGAGCTTGCGCGTCTGCATGACCTTGTTGTGCGGGGCGCCGAGGTCGACCTTGTCCCAATCGTAGGCGGAGTAGCGGGAGGTGTACCATGGGCTTGTGCCGGGGCGGAACTCGAAGTCGCCGTCCGCGATGGGGATGTTGCATGTTTCTGTGGCGATGGCCTGAGCTGTGACGGTCACGTCGGTGGACAGCACAGTGGTGATGGTGGAAGTAACTCCGTTCGTGACAGTGGTGAATTTGGTAAGCGTGGTGGTCGCAATTGTACCAACGGTGTGCGTGGCATCAATGGAGTAAGTCGATGTCGCATCTGTAAAGACAGTCGCAGTGTACGTGAACTTCTTAACATCAGTGACAGCAACAGGCACAACGCTGGTAAAAGCGTCGTAGATGGTCTCATCTGCGGTCGATAGCGCAGTAGAAGTAACCTCCACGGTGGTCTCCACGGTGGTAGGTGGCAGAGTTGAAGTAGACGTCTCCGCGATGTCGATGGTCTTGCCGACCGTGAACAGCTTGCTGCGAATGTCCCAGAGATCTTGCGTTCGCGTGACTTCAACCCACGTGTATCCAGTAGCGACACCGTAGAGGGTCACCTTGTCCGTAACGGCAATCTCTTTGGTGACTTCCTTGACATCGTCGTTGTAGACAACCTTGGTGACAAGTTCCTGGGCAGTAGGCGTAGAGAAGACCGTCGCGGTAACATCCTCATGAACAGTGCGGGTCTCAACTGACGTAGTTCCATCCGCAACAACCGTCTCAGTCACGGTCTTGTGGGTGGTGACAGTCGCAGCCGTGGTGAGGGTAAGCGTAACTGTGTCGCCGTAGACTTTGTCAATTGTAGTAGACCTCTCAATAATCGTCCTGTACTCAGTTGACGCCGTGTCGGTACCGGCCGCATAGACAGTAAGTGTGGGAAGAGGGAATTTGACGATGCATGAACACGCGCTGCGTAGATGAGTCTCGCCAAATTCGTCGAGCCAACCTTGCTCGGGACTGATAGGATCGGCAGGGCGAGGATCGAGAGCAGCGGTAGGAACAGCGCGCTTTCTGTTCTGCCACCAGGGGAAGTATTGTTCATGCAGCGTGCTTGTGCTGGTGTGAGTTGAAGTAGAAACGGCTTACAAAGGTTAGTATATACTATGGAGGACGACGAAGTAAACTTACAAGTCTCAGTTGTCCACTCATTGGTAGTAACAGTGCTCGCAGCGAGGTCCGTCTCAGTGGACGTAAAGATGGTCTTCTCAACCGTGCTAGTCGTGGTAGTGACATCAACTGTAGCCGTAGGAACAGTCGTGTAATCAGTTTCCGTTGACTGGACTGTAACCGTCGTCCAAGTCGAAGTGAGATAATCGGTAGTCGTGTACAAAGTATGCATACGAGTAGACGGAACAGAGTAAATGACGAAAGTACGCGAATCGGTGACATGAACCGTCACGCGGGGCGCAAACTTGATGTTAGTGCCAGTCACCACATAATCCGTTGTCGTCGTAGGAATGCTCTCAACGCTGGTGAAGGTTTCGGTGACTACATCTGTAGCTGTGGAGGTAGTAATCTCCACAGTGTCAGTGATCAAGAGCGTCGTTTGGGTTTCAACGTCGAGGATTGTTTCCACACTGGTCGTGCCGATGTAGTCGACGTCGGTGGTGAAGACCGTTTCATAAGCAGTGGGAAGCTCGATGGTGGTTCTGCCGACGGTGTCGTAGATTGTCTTGGGCTCGAGAATGTCGATGCTGCCGTCACGATGGACAGCGGTGACAGTTCTGTCAGGGCCCGCGACGTAGTTGGTGGAGGGTGCGTCAATGACAATCTTGGTCTCGCCCTCGTGATTCTCGGTTACAGCGGTGACCTGGGTCACGGTCGTGACGGGTTGGTCAGCCGTCCCACTGTCAATGGTCAGCGATACATTCACCATACAGACGGACCTCACTTACGTTGTAGCAGCGACGGTGGTGACAGGTTGGATGGCAGAGGTGCACATGTCCTCCGCGTAGTCTTTGTCGGCGCTGAACGAAGCAATGAGGGCATCATTGGCCCATTCGTCGTTATCGCCTGGTAAGGTGTTAATTATGGATCGACTCGACCGAGGATGAATGACTTACAGTAGGCGACGCCAGTAGTTGTAGGGACCGCCGTCGAGTCTGTCGTGGCTGTCGTGGTAACCCCAGTAGTTGCGTCGGTGGCGGTCTCTGTACTGGCCGAGCCTGTCGTGAGCTCTGTCGTCGATTGAGTTGCGATGTCACTTGTCGCATCAGTTGTAAGGCCAGTGGCTGAACCGGATGTCTCGTCCGTTGTAGTAGCTGAGTCTGTCGTAGACTCAGAGACAGCACCACTCGTAGCATCTGTTGTAAGAGCAGTGGTTGTTCCGGATGTCCCATCTTCTGTGGTAGCCGAGCCCGACATGAGCTCCGTTGACGATTGCGTGACGGTATCACTTGTAGCATCAGTCGCAAGGCCAGTGGTCGAAGCCGTAAATTCAGTGCTTGAACCAGATGTCGATTCATCCGTAGTGGCTGAGCCCATGGTGAGTTCCGTTGTCGACTGGGCGGTAGTTGAACCAGATGCACTTTCATCTGTGGTAGCTGAGCCTATAGTAACCTCCGTTGTTGATCCCGTGACAGCATCACTTGTAGTATCAGTGGTCGAAGTAGGGCCATTGGTTGAATCAGTTGTCGTCTCTCCATTAGTAGTGACAGTCGTAACAAGACTCGTGGATAGGCTCAGGGAGCTCTCGGGAACACCAGTTGTCGTCGTCGTGACAAGACTGGTTGGCAGACTCAGCGACGAACTTTCTGCAAGACCAGTTGTCGAAGTCTCTTTCGATTCCGTCTCTGGCAGAGAAGACAGGTCGGTCAAGGCAATTGACCAGCTGACCGAGCCATCTGTAGCCAGGCTCGTCGACAACCCAGAGACATCGGTAGACGCACCACTTGTCGCAGCGCCCGCAGCAATTGTAGTCACAGCATTTGCAGTCGTACCCCTCGGCCGACAGGGTCCAGCAAGAACATCAAAAGAATGAAAGGCCGAAGCCAGAAAGAACGAGAGGATGAGACGGCGAGCCATCTCTACAGCAATCAACGCTCACGTCCAGTAAAAGATTCACGATAGATCAACCTGCAAGACCAATTGGGCGATGTCCCATGTTTATTACTATTCATTTCAAAAACCCCATGTGATATGCCATCTAGCTCGTCCTCAGCACGCAACTCAGGAGTTCTCTTTTTTTTTTCGCGATCTAGAACACACGGATGGTAGACTATTGGGGCCCTAAAAAGAACAATGCAGAGCTGCGACAGGGGTAGGGCTGATTTACAGGGGGCTTCGGAGCTTAGATTGGCTAGCTAGCGGGGGTAGCGATAGACTATTGTTTCCGGTTGGCGATAGCTTCATTAAGAAAAGAAATAAGCCTAACAGTGCGTTAGCTGGAGCCGCGCGAAAAAGCGGCGGCGCGGTGAATAGATACAGTAATGGTGAACTCGGAGGTTCTCGTCCATGTACCCCTGGTGCTAATGTGAAGCCTCTGCAAGGCGTCAACTGTATGGGCTAATCTCTACACCTTACCAAAAGCACAACCAACAGCTACATCCGCTTGGGGTTCACAAATACCATCACCTCTTCAAAAGCCTTGACCATCGAGGTACCCAGCGCCTCAACCATGGTCCATATCCTACGCGGAGCATACTGAAGCAGCCACAGGATGCCCGCACCACTGTACCAGAGACACACGCCCAGCGTGCCCAAGACCGCTTTGAGCACATCATAGGTCGTCTTGCCAAACGAGATAATAAATGCGCCGATTGCCTTGGGCGCATCCACAAAGATGGCGCGCACCAGGTAGCAGAAGCCATCCCAGATGTCGCCCAGAGTGATTCCGCGCAGGGAGGTTACGACAGCCATAACTGCGGTGTGTAGGAGGGAGAATGCTTTGACGATGATGTTGATGATGGCTTCGCCGATGTTCTTTAATCCTGCGCCGATCCACGTAAGAATGGTCATGACAGCACCCGGGATTTGCTTCATCACCCTCCAGATCGCCTGGAATACACTTTTCAGAAACGAAGGGATCTCCTTGACACCCCTCCAGACCGCCTTTCTAGCGCTTTGGATGCGCCCAGGCATCTCAATCACCTGCTTCTTGATCTTCCCAGGCAGCTCCTTGACAAATTTCTTAACCCGATGGCGTCGCTTGCAAATTGCGCGACAAATCTCTTTGGGCGCATCGTAGACCAGTAACTTGGGGAAGCTCCAGAATAAGATCCTCAGGAACTTTAACAGTCTTTTTCCGGCGCGTCGCGCCCTCTCCATCTGCTTGTGGTGCACATGCTTCCATCGCTTCCACGCGCCGCCGCGTACTCGGGGGAGGAAGTGTACGATCTCTCGATGGCCGTTTATTGCGGCGAGGCGCAACGTGATTGCGCCGTCTGGTGCGATAAGATCATGTTTGGCGCCGTAGTCCTGGATTAGGACCTTGACGAGGGCCAAGTGGCCGCGCTCGGCAGCTACCATCAGTGGTGTGCGCTCAGGAAAATCCTCGGGCCTGATGATATCTTGGCTATCTCTTGCGCGACCATATTCATTCACGGTTGCGCCAAGAGTGACGAGGCGGCTCACCATGGGCAACTTCCCCGCGCGCACGGCAGTGATCAATGGCGTCTCGCCCCACTGGTTTGTAGTATCGGGGGATACCCAGCCGCGAGATATAAAGTCGGCGACAACATCATCATGACCGCTTTCGATAGCGGAGAAGTAGGAGTCGACGATGTCTGTCTCGATACGGTAGGCTTCTTGATATGCCTTCCAATCTGCATCGGCCGTAAGTCGTTGGAGGTTCGTCGAGCGACAGGCAGGGGAGTAAAGGATTGGGAATTCGACGTTGGGGGCGGCTTCAATTCGTTTTACAAGATCGTCATTGTCGACGGCAAAATATGTCGGTACGGCCATGTCTGTAGACGACATGGAGTTCATTTAAAGTACTGGGTGATGGTTTCGCTGATAACGAGACAGTCCCACGGAAGGGAAGTAGTCGGTATTTGAAGGCATGTTGAGTTTCGTGGCTGTCTTCGAGGCGGAATCAGGTGGTTGTTGGTAATTATGGCGTTGGGCTATGTGAGGGGAAAGTTGAAGCCATCAGTATCCCAGGATTGTGGTGGACAGCTCACCTGCACGCACCGCCACCGCCGATAGCTGTCAATTTACAGGGGTTGGCTAATCTTAGCGTAGGCAGGCTGCCTGTAGGGCTGATACCGATAACCTGGGCCGCTGGATGCTCTGCTCACATGACAGGGCAGACAGGTACGGCCGTTTCCATAGTAATTGTTCTGAAGGGAAAAGGAATTAGGTCGGATCCCTTTTGTCCGACATAAGCAATTCGTATGTAATTGTTACTGCCATTGACACAATCTCACATTGTATTCCACGCCTCTAAGCCTGGACACTTTCAGGCATTGGCGGCTGATGACATCCATTCTTTCAGTCAGTCTCAGACCCTAACAGTTGACTGTTGGCCGAAGGTGGCATCAGCATCTAACGCGACTATTGATTGAGTGGCAAACATGCAAGGCGCTGCCTGTTTTTGTTCTTCCAGTTTCTCGGGTCGCTTCCATCGTCCCGACTTGACACAGCCACAATTCTGGACGGCTTATAGGCCGCTGGTTTGTCTATAGAGTGAACCTCGACAAACAGACCAACAATCTGACCCTGAATTTCTTATAGGCATTATTCTTGGGTTGAAAATTTACCACTAAATATTATTGTATTAGAAAGCTAACTGACCCCTGCTAATTGCAATGAAACAGGCTCGGATCAACCTCCAGGACGAGTGCAGGGTAGGCAACTTGACATCCCAAGTCAGCTTCAGCAACTCAAGCCATATAAACATAAACCTGTTCCCTTTTTGCCCAACATGTGACTGGCCTACAGAACCGATACGTTGCTCCTATAAAGACTTTCAACACTTGCACAATTCGACCTCCTTCCAGTGTCTGACCGCTCGTATCATCTCTTATCTCCAAGTCGTCAGTTGCCCCACCTTGACGACAGTCATTACCACTTGAGATTTGTCATCTTCCAATTCACTCATACCTTCTCCTGTGATCTCCTTTCTTTAACCTTTTTCTCAATTATTACACACCAGTACCTCCATCATGACGCTCATCCGAATAAACACAAACAAGACTTTGAAAGGCCACAAGGCCATCATCTTTGCCACAGCGGAGCCGCCTCAGGCACAAATCGACGCTATCCAGAAGCAATTCCCCGATCTCGCCATCAAGATATATATCCAGCCATGGGGTGCACCGTTGAATCCTACCTTTGATGAAAAGGAGTGGAAAGAGACTACCGTGTTTCTGACAGCTACTTTGTTGCCGAAACCGGAGCAGGTGCCTCATTTGCTATATGTTCAGCTGTCGAGTGCGGGCGCGAACCATCTTATCGAGGATCCTCTCTTTACCGATACTAAGATTCCATTTTCTACTGCTAATGGTGTTCATGGGTTAGTTGTGCTTCGGGCGAGCTGAGGTAGTTGCTGACGACATAGACCTCAAATCGCGGAGTGGATTGTTGCTACCTATCTGTCCCACCGACTTCACTGTAGGCCATCATGGAGTCGAACTGATGGCATTGAGCTGACACCTGTTCAAAGTAAAGGAATATTCAAAGCTCCAAGATGAGAAAAAATGGAAGCCTCTTCATCAAGGCAGGGAGGATACCTCGGACACTGTTGGCAAGCGGATGTATGAACTCGAGACCTCTGCTTGATAACTTGAGCTAACCTTCCACAGTGGCATCCTAGGCTACGGCAGCATTGGTCGTCAAACAGCCCGTCTCTCCAAAGCTCTGGGCCTAGACGTGCACGCTTATACTCTCCACCCGCGCAAGACCCCAGAGTCTCGTCGAGATGACTCCTACTCCCCGCCTGGTCTCGGGGATCCAGAGGGCGAGTTCCCAAGCAAATGGTTCTCGGGTGATTCTAAGGAAAGCATTCACGCCTTCCTTGACTCAGGACTTGACATCCTCATGATCTCGCTACCCTTGACCGACAAGACAAAGGGTCTGATTTCAAAGCCTGAGTTTGAGATTCTTGGAAAGAAGGGCACGTTCTTGATCAACATTGCCCGCGGGCCCATTGTCAACACGTATGACCTTATCGAGGCTCTCAATTCGGAGACCATTACTGGTGCTGCGCTTGATGTTACTGATCCAGAGCCTTTGCCGGAGCAGCACCCTCTCTGGAGCGCCAAGAACATCACGATTACGCCGCATATCAGCGGTAGTTCTTCGCTGTACTATGCAAGATTGTTGGATATCTTTAGATTGAACTTGGAGAGATTGAGCGAGGGACGGAATGATTTTATCAACAAGGTTAGCCGAAGAGAGGGATACTAGAGATGATTTGTTAACTAAGATGTGGGAGTTAGGTAACGGGTGATGTAGTAAATCGATATATATGTTGGCAGTCAGGCGGCGACCTCGAATCTATGAACATCGATGTTCTAAAGGGATAGAGTGAACTCAAACAATCAGTGCCCCTATATGTCAGTGTAAGCTCATGATCTACTGAGTAATTTTACTCTCCATCAAAATCTTGATTCTCTGCACCTCAGCAGAACCATACGTCTCCTCGAGCAACTCTACCACCCCCAAGGCCGTGATCTCCGGGTCCCAAGCATCCTTCTTAACCACAGCGTCTACATCCGCATACTTTACAAAATCCCTCAAAATCTCAGCCCACCGCGCCGTGCCTTCTGGGTCAATATCGTAATGCTCAATCCATCCCCGCCGCTTGGCATCACGGAGGTGGCGGAGAACAGACAACCAGGGCGTAGTTGGCTGATGGGTGATGAAGTGTTTGTATTCGTGGTTAGGGCCTGGGTTGATGTGCGAGGGGTGGTCGAGAAGCCAGTGTATAAGCTTGGGTGATGAGAAGGGGAAGATGGTTTTGTTTCGAGAGCAGAGGAACTCTGTTGCATATGAAAGCAGCGGTGTAGATCCATCATTCTCATCCTCTACTGGTTCCATACATGAGCCCAAGTCCGCAAGTTCTTGACAGACATATTCCGTCAAACCAAACTTAGTAGCAAGACACAAAAACGGCCTGTGAATAGGCGGCGCCATCGCTCTAACTTCGTAAGCCCCAAACGTGCTCTTCGCCCAATGATCATATGGGTCCGAAGGTTTAGTAAACCAAAACCAAGAGATAGTCTTGTCCATCTCATTGACAAACTGCCGCTGTAGCCGCTCTGGATCATTCGCAATGTACCTAGCGTGAGTCATGGCGAGTGCGATGTCGGGATACCACTCATCCAAGCGCCGATGATGTTCAATCTCTTCGAGTGGGTGTTTGAGGCGGAGGATGTAAGACCGCAGAAGACGAAGATGAGGATCGAAGTCTGAAGATTGGAGCGATGTGAGACGTTGGCCGCCAGTGTACATTAGCCAGTCTCGGACTGTTCGATGGATGTAGATGACTTTGCTGGTCGTCACTAGAGCTGCGACACTTATGTGGATATTGCCCACTCGTCCTCCTACGTGGACATTCAAGAGTCCAGAGAAACGGGTCTTGATATGTCTGATAGTCGTCTCGCAGCGACTCTGAATCTGTTCCGCGGTGACTTGTTGAACCTTGCGATCGACTGCGAGGGTATCGTCTTCTTTGAACAGAGCGAAGGCAATCTCCCATACCGTTAGCGAGTTGGAAGATTCGTCTTTGATGAAGTCTGCGACTATTTCTCTGGCATACATAAGCTGGAATAATGTTGCCGTCTGCATCATTTCCGAAGTTGTCTGGTCCTTGAAAAGAAGCTTCTCGAACAGATCGTCGAGTTCGGTAGGCAGACTCTTCAGAGTTATGTCCAGAACGTCAAACTCGCTGGTTTTCTGGAATGCAGCGAGCATTCTCTCAACAGCCAGTCTGACCCATAAAAACACTCCATCAGCTTGCTCAACAACCGAAGTGAGCAAGCTGTGAGTAGAGTCTTGGTTCTGCTTGATCAGTCGCCGAAGCTGGGCGTTTGTCTTGAGTGTGTCTTTGGCATAGCAGTACATGTCCTCGTAGCTAAGGTCCTGTAGCTTTGTATTGGGGACAGAGCTACCGAATGCTTCCTCAAACACATACCAAGGTCGGGATGAAAGGCACAGTTTGAGTGATTTGCCATCATGTCTGAGTGTCAAACCTTTGAAGAAGTCAATGATTTGGCGATGATCACCATCGAATTCGTCAAGCCCGTCAATGAAGAGGCAGATATTCGTCCTGGGCAAAGCGGCGTCCAGGAGCGAATGAAAAGCAGCTTGCAGGTCTTCGACGGTCCAATCCAGAGCAAAGTTGATTCTTTCCTTCGTAGTCATCTGCCGCAGTTGGGTCCAAAGACTAGGGAACGTCTTCTTGATAAGATCTGGATCCGAAGACAGCAGCTGATGCAAAAGATATCGGAATAAACCCATTTGAGACCTCTGCTGTCTGGAGCCACTGGTCCAGAAGAAGAAACCAGCCGTACTGACAGGTTTCCTGACGGCCCATCTGCGGAGATAGGACACGGCCATGGGGTGTTGCGAAAGGAATCTCATAAGCGTGGATTTGCCAGAGCCTGGCTTTCCGGTGATCCAATAGATTGGGCCAAGCTCTGTACCGTTCAGCCAAGTTGTGAAGGACTCTCTGAACTTGTGTCGCAGAGACTGCTCAATGGCCGAGTTGTCGAAGATCCAATCGAGGGTTTTTGCATGGGCCTCTGTAACTTGACTCTCGCGATCGTGCATACTCTTGTACGCCAAGCTCTCCAGGATGAAGTCATTGATAAGACCAGTGGGAGCAAGTCTCGGAGCAGTTTTCTTGACAGGGAATGTTTGTCCAGGAGGTTGCTCAGGATTATCTTGGATGTTTGACTGGGTATTCTCACCTGGGTCTTGTGCTGTCTTTTCGCGAGCTTCAACGTCAGATTGTTCAACAAGTTGTAGATCAGCGAGCAGAAGTAGACGCAGAGCACTGTGAAGCAGTGGGTTAGCAAGTATTAGCGTCGTTTATACGGATACGTACTGTGAAGCCGGCAGGATGTCTTGGCATTGATGCACCATGTCTCGCAGCCGTACGTGAAGAGCAGTAAGATCCTCCTGGGGCCACAGCCTACAGAAGCCGGGCACGTCAATTGGACCATTGAGCGGTGCCAAGACACGATTGATATGAACAACAAGATCGTCGCCTATCTGAATACAAGCGAATCTGATCAGATAGACCGAACGGGCCTCGTCTGCAACTTCTAGGTCTTTGACACACTGTACCGAAATGGCCAAAGTATTGGATAAGCGAGCAAAGTCTGTGTCACAATGATCTGTACAACTCTGGCTGTGCATCGCTCGTACAGCATGATAAACAGCAACGGCCCCAGCGAGACACTTCGCGATGGCATCCGATACAGCGTCAGACGGGAATGCAGCTGCGGCCATTTTTAGTGACGGAATGGAACGTAGCGCGCTATTCAATTTTCTATAACTATTCATGCAGGATTCCTAGTGTCTACTGAGAAACTCGAAACCTGAAACTTTTAGGCGGGACAAAAGAAACAAAAAAGAGGAGGAATGTGAAGGGACTGGAATGAGGGGTTTAAATAAGTACCGTCACCTCGTATCACCATCAGTCACGCGTCAGCTCAAACTGAAAAGATCCCTGCTTATCACATTGCATAGAAACAGGCTGAATTCGGTGTCGAGTGCCCTTTTGTACGACAATTGGTTATCGAGTCTGACAAGGTTTAACTTTGATGATCCTGGCCTAAGGTGTTAGAAACTTGGCCGTTTTAGATCAGGAAACAGAAATTATTAGATTGTCTACTCTACTATAAAGTCATTATCCGTTCTTCAACTAACCCTTTTCCACCCCCTCGGCAAGACGGTCAAGCCTTTCTCCCTGAGTCTAGCCTGTACCACTCTTAACTTTAAGCGTTGGTTTCGGAAAGTCGTATAAAAATACGCCACTCATCCCGAAATTACCCATCCTCACCAAACCACAACAAAAAATGGCGATCCATTCTCTCCTCGTAGGAGTCCTTTCACTCTCGGCTTTTGCGCTGGCGGATAAGAAATCCCCGGGTCTTCCTTTTGTTATCAACACCTGGGGAGGCGATTTTACTGCTGCTACGGACGCTGCTTTCGAGGCTTTGCAGAAGCAGAAGACATCGGCTCTTGACGCGGTTGAAATTGGAGGCTCGACGTGTGAGCGCAACCAGTGTGATGGAAGTGTTGGTTTTGGAGGGTCTCCTGATGAGAACTGCGAGACAACTCTTGACGCGATGATTATGGACGGCGGGAGTATGAATACGGGTGCTGTGGCTGCTTTACGACGCGTCAAGAGTGCCATCTCTGTCGCTCGACATGTCCTCGACTACACCAGCCACTCTCTCCTCGCGGGTGATCAAGCAACCGAATTTGCTATCCAGAACGGCTTCAAGGCGTCGAATCTCACCACCAAAGGTTCTACAAAGAAGTGCAAGGAGTGGAAGGCTAGTAAATGCCAGCCCAACTATCGCCGCAACGTTAGCCCCAACCCGGCATCCTTCTGCGGCCCATACCGTCCGTTGGCAACCATCAAGCAAAACCAGAACAAAAAACAAGCCTCCCACGACACTCTTTCCCTCGTCACCATCGCTAAAGATGGCTCCATGGCCGCCGGCACAACCACCAACGGAGCCTCCCACAAGATCCCCGGCCGCGTCGGCGACGGCCCCATCGTGGGCAGCGGCTCCTACGTCGACAGCGACATCGGAGGCTGCGGCGCCACAGGCGACGGCGACATCATGCTTCGCTTTCTCCCCTGCTACCAAGCCATCGAGAACATGCGCAACGGGCTCTCGCCCAAAGAAGCCGCCGAAGACGTGGTGCTGCGCATGGTCCGCAAGTACTACGATCTCCACAGCGGCATTGTCGTCGTGGATCGCTATGGTAACCATGGTGCTGCAGGGAGTGGCTGGACCTTTACGTACAGCTACAGAGGGGGGAAGATGAAGACGACGAAGGTTGTCACGGTGAAGCCGGTGCAGGAGGTACGTCTTGAACTGTGAAAGCTGTGATGAACCTGCCAGTTGACAATGAATTCTAGGTTTGATGCGAAGGATTAAGCTTGCGCAACTCGAATCAACGGTGGATATGACTGTAGTTTAGCTTATACTGAGCCGTAGCGTTATCTTGAATTTCAGGCCTGTCCTGGTATCAAATGGTGTTCACGTTTTGATGAAATAGAAAAGGCAGCGATTCTAGTTGACATATCATGCTCCACATGGAATCACTGATCTACTCATATTCCCGAAGCACTTCAGACCCATGAACTAAGTTAAATCACCCGGAACCAAGCTTTCAGCCATATCAACAGCCACCCATGATACATCTACAGTTCTATATAAACCTACTGATAATATAACAGTGCAGATTATACCAAATTACCCCATTTACTATAAAATAATAATGTATATATACATAAGAGTTGTGGTTGTTCATAAAAATTTGAAAGCTTATTAATAAGCCTTTGTAATAGGACTACTTAGAATTATACATAGCTTTTAGAATTAGTTCCATACTTCTCAAGTCTTAGACTACCTCAGGCCGGAAAGTATAAAACTATTGAAACTGTTAAATACCTATTATACAATATAGCTTAGACCGCATATCATATGTCTTCACAATTGCCTATAACCCCCAAAGAACAAAAAATACCACCTACCCCCAGTTCAAACATCCAGCCCAGTGAGTCGGAGGTCATCATCGTATCGAAAAAGAGCAGGCGATCACTCTGATTGTTTGAACGAACATGCACGAGAAACTCACCTACCGTATGAGATGGCCTGAAGTTCAAAAGCCTCGAATCCGTTTCAGCCTGACCATGTTTCACGGATGTTGGAAATAACTCGGCATAATCGCGGAAACGTTCTTACCCCGTCATGCCGCCTTCTTTAGCCTCTACGTTAAATTTGTATCCTCATCCTTTATAATATCTGGGCAGTGCCATGATTAGGCCATCCCTTACGACACTTATATAAAGGGAAATTAACTAGGACTGAGTTACACACCAGATGCGGTAGAGCAAGATTTGGCTGATCTGACGTTGGCTGCACGAAAGCATGCAGCCACAGCATTTGCGGATGCTCTCGCCAGATCCGATTACATGGCCGTGGTCAACTCAGGGCCAAATGGTGTCACGCCCTTGTTCTCACCGTCTCTACAACGTCGCATTCCACGGCCCTGCATTGTACTTCTCCAAGCATCACGGGGACGCGTAATTCGATCTGGGGAACGCAGACACGAGCTTATCGCATCTCAGGGTTTTGGTGTTTAGGTTCCAGATGACGAGTTGCGGTGCACATGTGTTTAGGGCCCCTGAGAGGGCAGCTGAATGCATTTGGGAAGGGGGCGCTGATGGGCAAGCAAATTGCAGACGTCTCCGATGTTAGATTTGGGCTGTAGAAAGGGCTAACAATCTTCATCTTGCAACTGGTTGATAATAAACAACGGGGGCTATTTATGGCAAAAACTGAATCATCTGATCTATTTCGAGGCATTTGCGCGAGACGTACCCAGAAGGAGGCAGCAGGTAGAAAAAGGTCACGACTTCCTTCCCTCGGGTCCTTCCTTTCCATTTGCATTCATATCGCCAAATTCTTCAACATTCGTCAACCAACCTGTCCCATGCACCTCAACATTATCGTCTCAAATCCAACCATTCCATCCCTTGGCTTCCTCTGATTCATGTCAACACCCAGCACGCTCTCTACATGTGCAGTTCGCAGCGATGAAGCCATTCGCTGTTCTTCTCTTGACCATCGCCGTGGTGCATGCATACTACACCATGAGCGTCTTCGCACCGTCTATCCCTCAAATCCATGCTCGTGTCATCAACGCCCGGAACAGAGCCTTCATAATCGGCGCTTCTAGGCCCAGTACCTTTTGCGGGCTTGATAACGCTACTGATTGCCCTGACGGAACGTCTACGCAAGTCGATGGGAACATGACCGGTCTCGCAGTGAGTCACATCCTCTTGTAACATGGAACAACCAGTTATTGATAGTTCCAAGGCCGCAGTTCCAGGCGGCCAGTTTATCTTCGTCGCCCCCGATGGCATCATCTCTTACCCCTTCGCCCACTCCGCCATCCGACCACCAGGCTCGCAAATGGGTGGCTTCCGCCCCGCACACATCGTCTCCAAGTGCAAGATGCCCGTAACGATACTCATATGGTCGCCAGAGAAAGGGAGTCCCGGGCTCTGGGCTTGTCCAACAGCGAGAAATGTCCCAGTCACGAAAGAAGCAGTACTCAAGGCGACAACGAGATCGTTTACGGGAAGAGGGTGTTTAAGTGTGGAGGGAGTGGAGATTCAGACTGCTGGGGACAAGTTTGCGGCTTGGGCGTATACATAAAGAATGGGATATTTGTTGCTGATGTGCTGGTTGTGTTGAAGGTAATGTGGATGTCAGTTCGACGAAGGGATCTTTTTGTTGTGGATTACAACGTTCTCAGCTGTATCTCTGTAATAAATTAACATGACGGCGTTTGCCATTCGTTTCTCTACGCCATGGATTGGAACATGATCCATCCATCTTGCACTCCCATGCGCCTGGTCTTTCCGCAACCTCAACGAGGGGCCAGTCGTGACTGAGATATCACCAAATGGACATGAACACTTTCGGAATTGTAACCAAGAAAATAACTCATACATCGTAACTATTTCCCTGCCTTGCCTCTTAGTCTACTGATGAGTCCCAATAGCTTCGCCTTCAAAGCCGTTCCTTGCGCCTCATCAGCACCCACAAATCTCCTCACCAAAATATTATACAGTCCTCCAAACGCCAAGGCAATAGCTGTCGATGTAAAGATGATGACATTGTACGGCATGCTGAAGTCCGGCGTGGGCAGGTAAAGCAACAACGTCGTAGTGCGGATGTTAAGGACCTTGGGCTCAAGCGTGGTGATGACTGCGGCGGCAACATCAAAGCCTCTGTTGGCGTCGGGAGGATATTCGGTGTATCGCAGAATGGCCTTTTCGAAATCGTAGGTTAGAAAGACCGTGCATTGTGGCGGGATGCGCATCAAAAGCTCGAGTTGTGTACCACGCGCGCGATCAAGGGCGGGCCGGTAGTAGATCTCTTTGATCAAGTCCGAAGAGTTAGATGAGGAAGAGTCGGCAATGCGGGCCGAAAGTGTGTGGAGGTAAATGCGCATAAACCAAGGTAGGGATTCCATGTACACAAACTCAACATCGGTGTCGCTGGGGTTGCTCAGGATAGCTTGAACACCACCGTGTTCCTGGCCGTGACCGTTGAAACTGCGATCGGCGTAGAGAAGAGGTGTCTCGGGCTTGTTCAGAATTTTGTCCTCGTCCTGTGACTCGGGCTTGACGAGCATAAGGGTGAGTTCAGCATCTGTGTCAAGGCTGTAGCATCGGGAGTTTTCGTCCTGAGATCTGATTTCACGGGCGCCTTGGGTGGTGTAGATGTCGCGGGATTGGGGGATCTGAACACAGACTGGGGGAACGTTGGGGTCGGTAAGAGGGCATGTTCCCTTCATGGCTCGGCCAAAAACTTGGGATAGGGTCCAGTCTTGGCCGTCGAGGCTGTCGGCAGGGAAACAATTGTGGTCAGAGTGGTAATCCTTGGAGGTGTCGCAGAGGAGCTCGTGAGCTGGAGGGGGTCTCGGGATGGGGTTGTCTGGTCATCGTTAGAGGGGTCGTCAGAGGACATCATGGGACATACTTTGGGGTCTCTTGGATCGGTTTACATCAAGAACCATATCCACAGTCTCTTCCATCTCCAAAAAGCATTCGCCGTCGGCATTACACTTGGGTCTCACGTCGATAGCCATACTCTGATAGGACGCATCAAACAGTTTATGGCCATCCAGCAGCGTGGCAATACCAGCCTTGCCCTTGCATGGCAACAATTTGAGAAACGGGGTCAAGTTCTCCGTGCAAACAACTTCATGAGGCAAAACACCATGAAGAAGCCTTGTATTGGCAAGTGACGAGTTGGAATGGTCGCCATCAGGCTGGAAGGACATAACAGGCCGAATTGTCCTCGTCTCGTCGATAAAGTTCAGGCTCGCGCAGAACAATCCGGATAAGGCATTCGTCAAGATCAACCACTTCTCATCGGCCTCTTCGTCCGTCTTAGCATCGAGCCAGGCCCACAGCTCGACACCAGTGCCTCCCTCGCGAGTTCCATCCCAGGGTCTAGCACCCCACGCTTGAGCATCCCATCGTCCAAGTGTGAATCGAAGATGTAGCTCTCGTGTACCAGCATACTGCAAGATCTGCGCTAGGGATCGAGGAAAGAGTCGAAAGTTGTGCGCTTCAAAGTCGGCGATCGAAGTATTGGCTCGGAAGTTGAAGCTCGCTAGGAGCTGGGACAGGGGTAAAGGTCGAAGCGTCAATTGCTCGTGATAGCCGGAAGCTGCGGCCGAAGTAACGGCGAAGCCATTCGTGATGGCGAGGAGGAGATAGGCCAAGAATTGGCGCATCTTGAAAAAGGATTAAGGAGTGTGGAAGTTGATCAAGACTTCACATCGCACCTTTGCCCTCGAGAGATCGACTTGGTGTCGTAGCTGGGGAAGCTGCGACGTGGAAGGTTGAATGTAGTAGGCGGTGAAACAGGGCAGAAATTCAGCTCCCCGGCGCGCTTCCTCCACATGCCGTCGCATCTCGGATCTTCAAGGCCCCGCCAACTTTCAACATCTTCAATCACCCACGCTCTCACTATGGCCGCCGAACAAAGAAAGCTGCTCGAGCAGCTCATGGGCGCATCTTCATCATCTCGCGCCGCCCAGCTGTCCCTTACAGACCCCAAAGTCTGTCGTTCATACCTTGTAGGCACCTGTCCTCACGACCTCTTCACAAACACAAAGCAGGACATTGGTCCGTGTCCGAAGGTGCATAATGAGGGTTTGAAGGCGGAATACGAGGCGCTGTCGGATAGGGAGAAGCAGAAACATGGATTTGAGTACGATTATATGCGCGATCTACAGAAGTACATTGATGACTGTAATCGACGAATCGAAGCTGCGCAGAGACGATTGGAGAAGACGCCTGACGAGATTCGCCAAACCAATGTTCTTGTATGTATCTAACCGCGTTTTGAGATAATCGAGATGCTAACTTTCTCAGCTCAAATCCATCTCCGACCTCTCAGCCTCCATCAACAACGGCCTCCTCGAAGTCGAAATCCTTGGTTCCATGGGCGAAGTCTCACGCGCCCAAGACGAACTCTTCCGCGTCCGCCAAGCCTCCCAGTCCAAAGCCGACCGCGAAAAAGAGCTTAAAGCGCTCTCCGACACATCTGGACCGTCAGGCCACCAGAAATTACAGGTCTGCGATGTGTGTGGTGCGTATCTAAGTAGACTCGATAACGACCGTCGTCTGGCGGACCACTTTTACGGAAAAATGCACTTGGGCTATGCACAGATGAGGAAGACGTACGATGCTTTCCCTAAGGAGATGAAGGGTCGCCAAAGGCAACCCATGGATGATGATGGACCTAGAGGGCCACGAGGCTCAGGTGGTTACAGGGGTGGTCGTGGTGGAAGGGGCTATCGAGGAGGATGGTAACAGCGTAAGAATTTGCTTATTGGATTGTATTAGGGCGTTTGGGCGCTACATGTAAAAGGGAGGAAATTGAGATAGGACGAGTTGACTTAGAGAGCATGGAGGATAATACCCTTTCTAGACTGAGCTCAGCGCCATAAAAGCGAATAGGGGGAACAAGAAGAATGATTTGCAATCTCGCTTTGACTATTGATGCTGTCTAACTAATGCTGCCTATGGTATTTTCCCAACTTACTTCAACTTCGCTATCGCCATCCTGGTCTTCACATCTCTTCTCAGCTTTTATGACTTTTTGTTCAATTCATCATACTCATCCATCTCTTCATCCCACTTTCCACCACTGAGTGGTGGCAGCGGCGGTGGAAGTCCTGCTGCTGCTGCGGCAAACGCTGGCTTGTCGGTTGATGATGCGGGTGCGTTCTTCTTAGCTTCGCCGGGTAGAGCTGGGAAGTCTTCAGGTGCTGGGACAGCTTGCTTAACAGGCGCTTGCGCTGGGGGTGCGCCCTCGTGGCCCCCACGCCCGCCTCGACCCCCTCGTCCTCCACGGCCACGACCTCTACCTCTACCACCGCGATGTCGCTCGTCCAAGAATCGATCCAGGTCGTGTTCCTCATTCTCCTTTGACGCATACCGACTTCCGCCAAGACCAGCGCTTTTGGTTCCTCGAATTCCACCGTTTGCGCCGCGGAACCGTTTGTTCTCCTCCTCTTCCTGAGCCTCCTTACCCTCGTCCCATCCACCCTCCTTCATACCCATGGCCTTGAGTTTGCGCTCTCTGTTCTTGGCGCGCTCATCCTCCAGCTTGCGCCTATCCTCTTCTCCGCGCTTACGTCGCTCAGCCTCTTCTGCGCGTCGCTTCTTGGCCTCCTCCATACCACGGGCGTACGCAGCAGCGTGGTCCTTCTCATCCTTCTCGGCCTTTTCAAACTTGCGCGCATTCTCAGCATTGATGAGCTTCATCTTCTCCATCTTGGCAGCAAGTTCTGCCTCGGTAAGCTTGTGTCGCGGGTTCGCGCCTGATTGCAGACGTGCTGCGGCATTGGAGGCGATGTTTTGCGAGCCATGAGCGGTCTTCTCTCGAGGAGCAGTTGGCGCATTGGGAGGTGCGTTGGACGTCGGTGGGGGAGGTTGCTTTGCGGGCTTGGGAGCCGGTGCTGGGGCTGGGGCTGGGGC
>JAALXI010000125.1:743-67866 GCA_012977755.1 Fusarium nurragi | reverse complement strand
CCCCGGGATTAACCCCCCCCTCCCGCTGCCATCCACAATACCCAGTTCTCTGTCTCAGAAGTTGCCGGCGCGTGCATCTTTTTCTTGCTGAGCAGTGATAAACCGATAAAACCATGCTTGCTCCTTCACTCGTTCTTGGGAAATTTCCTGGAAACTGAGTGGAGGGGGCGTGAATGCGATGAACAATCGGGCCAGGGTACCCAAACTTGTTTAGGTGAAGATCGCAATCGATCCGGGCTTGGAATAAGGGGAAAGATGTTCTGAGATGTGCATGTTTCTTCGGCATGCAATTTCAGATCGCCCAGTCAATGCTTAAGTTGGTGATGCGACGGCCATACACCATACCACTGCGTTCACGACGGATGTATGGTGAGGAGGCGGAGGAGAATGAAAAGGGCACGCCTCTTACGGTGTCTGCATGCATCTTGTCTTGCATTCTTTCCTGTAGATCAGATCTTCTTCTTTCGGATTCCGTTCATTTGCATACTCCTTACACCTCAATTGAATTTTGGGTTTGGTGTTTTACCCTCCTGCGTTTCGTAGTCGTCATCGATAAGGTGTAACGTCCAGGTTTCATGTGAGCCCACCCCGAATGTCATCGGCTGCCCACCAAGAGCCCTGCTTCAGCTCTCAGCTAAACGGGCAGCCCGCCTCATCGGTGACACTACCCGTCCACCCAATCGTCATGGTGGTCCCTGGACGGTAAGTTTATTTGCTTTCTTGGGTCAGCATGTAGCCCTGTGACAAGCTTGCTTTCTATTGCTAGGATAACATAATGCACCCTCTTGGACCCTCCGCTGATATCCCATCCTTGTCCCTTATTTGCCAATCAATGACACCTGGTATCATCGGGCAAGGGTGCATTACAACAGCATCCCCCGTCGTGCAGGCCTTGCAGTCAGTCGAGGGCTCCGTCTGGCGTAGCCCCTCCTTCTCCTTGGTGATAGTTGGTGACCGTTGGGGCTGCGCCGACGTTTGGCCAACACTCAACTGCGAGCGTTGCGTTGCGTTGCGTTGCAGGTTTCATGCAGTAGGGCGGGAATGACGGCAAGATTATGTGCTATACTGTATGCATGGAACCAGTCAGCGGAAACATTGAAAAATAGAAACACCAACACTGGTTCCACCATCCTGCAGTACCCCTAACTTGCCTAGGTAGGCGCCTGCTGTAGATCCGCCATATTGAACAAGACACTGACATGGATGGCCGCATCGTCGGGAACAGTCCTTCCCGGGTGATTGGCACGCACCGGAAAATTCAATAACTAGGTGCATTTTCCCCGATGACCCTTGCGCGCCCGTAGGATCGGCACCAAGGCGCTGGCAACGGCAGAACGGGTAAGGTAAGGTATTCAGGTACCTCAGGTAGGCCAAAGCAGGCGGGGATCGATAGGATTGGCTCGTGCTGTGGCCCCCGCCAAGAGTCGAATGCCGACGTCAATCAAAAC
Source organism: Fusarium nurragi (assembly GCA_012977755.1). Classification (NCBI taxonomy): domain Eukaryota; kingdom Fungi; phylum Ascomycota; class Sordariomycetes; order Hypocreales; family Nectriaceae; genus Fusarium; species Fusarium nurragi. The sequence continues at coordinate 66,418 of JAALXI010000125.1, read as the reverse complement.
ATGTTCAGCTGCCCCAGCGAAAAGGAAATTGTCCTGAGAGTGCTCATTTGCCAGTCCTGTATCCAACTCCTGGTCAGCTCCCAAACGGGTGTGGTGCACCTGCATCTGCATCTCCATCTCCGTCCCATATCGGTGGCTGCCGATGCTAGATTGTTCCGTTTCGCATCGCACCGATCAACCTGAGATAGACGACCCAGCCACGCGGGTTACAGCTTAGAATGAGATACTCTTATCAACAGCGTTGGTTGGTACAGGGCGATCGATGATCGAGAGTGTGTTTGCGTAGGGCACTTGGCTTTTTCTCCAACAAACATGTATATCATGAGAGATGTATCCATGGAGGTTACTATGTAGCCCGGTCTCTGGCTATGTCTAATTTTCGAGAGCTGCCCCTACCTCCTCTACATCGGTACCAGCTATGGAAACAGCATGGGTGCCTACCAGGTGGTTAGACATGACAGGTGAGTTTTCCAACCTGAATATATCATATTATTAGATCCATATCGTCGTGAATCATGAGTATGGCCCATGCAAGTGCAGGATGAATATTCCTGGGCGCAATTAAGATTACAAACAACGCTTGCGGGTATCGATCGCTCAGACCCTTATTATTGGGACTTGGGACCTGGGTCCGAGTCAGGCAGAAGGAGCCTGTGCGTGTTGCATGAGGAAGGGGGGGGGAGAAACAACCTTGATTGACTCGAATCAAAATCAGGTAGGAAAGCAAGGTATTGACGTAAGTATAGTGGATGAATTAACTAACACATAGACAAGACCGGAGTTCAAAATGCAGCCTGCATCAGCTCGTAGGGAGGTGCCCGCCCTACAGATACAGGGCCGTCCGGCTCCCCGATCTCTCCACCAGTACCCATATATCCATCCCTATGCCCCCTCCACACCATCTTTTCTCCCGTACCCGCGCCCTTGGGCTAAAAAACGTTGCGTTGACGGCGGAAAGCAATCACAGCTGCGGCATAGACTACTTTGCAATGCTACCCTGTCTTTCCCTGCACTTCCCTGTTAGGCCATGCTGTGTGCCGACTTGGGGCTAGCACAGCGCCTAGAGCAGCAAGGTAGGGTCCCTTCGTTCGGGACACCGTCGAGCCGGTATCGTTAGTGTAGTGCATGTGTTAGTCAGGCAGTGAGATGCTACCATCTGAACTAACAGCTTGGATCAAGCCAGTCAAGAGTTGGATGGCATCATGCTCAATCCATGTTGAGGTTCAGCCCAGCCTATGCGTATCCGTAGACCCGGGCATGGATCGCAACTGACAGGGCATTAGCATCCCTCAGTGCAGAGACAATCAACTAGCTTGCGGCTTGCGGATACTGACCCAGGAATCAGGAATTAAAGGAACAAAACAAAGCGCCATCCCAGGAGGAAAGGGCCCCCATTGGGTCTGAGCCGCTCGGGCGCCAGCCAGAAAGTGGTCGTGCTGTTGGTTCCAGGTTCCACGCCAGAGACGGCTGCCTCTGAAAATAATATGCTAGGGTAATCTATCCGTACTACGGATACGGATACATAGCAGTTCAGATTCCTTCGGGCGCTTACCTACATCGTGGAGTTGCGCTGGGCGTCCAGCCATTGCTGGAAATGCACAGGCCAGGGGGTGCGAAATCGAGATTTTGCATCTGGATCTGGCTTGTTCGTGTCCCTTGTCCACCAAAACCATGCAGTCTCTGACCCTCTACGGATCAACGTCGATCCCGTGTGCGGTGCGTGTCTTGGCTTTCCGCGTCCCTGTCTCTGCTTGTTTGACCTGTGTCTTGCGGCTGTGCTTGCTTTTGTTCTCTATTGCTGGGCGCACTACGGAGTACATCTGATCCCGTCTGTCTGAGTAGATCTGGTCAAGGAACCCCATCCTGTGGATGCTTGGTCCGTAGTGCAGCTGCCAGAGCACAAAAAGAAGCAAGTCCACGATATCCACGGAGTATGCCACTATTCTATTGTCCTGACACTTGGCACGTAGAGTAGCCTACCTGTCCACGGATCAGTCTAGATGATGACTGTAGCAGGTATAACGCCAAACCTCCAAGCAACGCTCTGGTGTCCTGTCAGGTCAGGGCAGGACAAGCTTAGGTTCCCTCCCGCCTGCCTGCCTATCCATTAACACAAGATGCCACATTCCAGTGTCACTTCTGTCGCCGTCTGGTTCCTTGGGCAATTAAGTGGATTGTGCACGAGACAAATCAAGACCAGCCCTTCGCTGACTACACGATGACGATGGGTGCTTCGGACCCCATACTGCCAAATGATCGGGTTGGTCGACTCCGGCGTCGTATTCAACCAACAACATTCAAGTCGGGCTTCACAATTATGGACGTTAAGTAGCTTCACTATTTTAAATATGCTCAGATGATGGAGAAATTTGATTATAGGGAGGTTGAATTTGAATCGCTAAAATCACAGTCCGGGTTCTCGGCCCCGTACTACTTCACGTTCCGTGCCGTGCTGTAATACATGTCGTTCACCGTGAACGTTAATGTCATTTGCCCTGAACTCCGCAATCCTTCCCGCTGAACGCCTGGTATATTTTGCCCACTAGAAACACCCCATAAACCTCCAAGTCATCTGTACCACTTGGGAACACGCCTCAGCCCAAAAGTGAGGACAGGTTCATACGAGAGTCCTGCACCTTTCTAGGCTGCGATTGATGCTGCACAGGCGAATTAGGCGCTGTGGGTAGCTGCCCTTGAGGAACATACGGTGTCATCCTGGGTTGACATTCGTGTCGATCTGTGTAGGACGGAGAAGCCAATGTATTAAGGCTGGGTAACCTGGGATCAACATGGGCGGGAACGTGTGTGTTGCGCAGCGGCGGTAGCTCGACAGGCATATGAAGAGGAAGAGATTGGTGAGAGGGTGAGGTGGTGTAGTTGGACCCGGTTTCAGACTCGGCAGAGTCAGAGGAGCATGGCGATGGAAGAGGGGCTTCAACCCACGAAGGCATTGGGTGACGCATGGCGTGGCCTGTAAGGGGCGACAGCTGGGCTCCTGGGATGGGGTAGGCCGGTGTTGAGATGGAGAGTCCAGGGCGGCTCATTTGGTAATAGTCTTCGTGACCTTGAACCGCACGTCGACGGTCCGACCGCCTACGTCGGTTTTGGCTACCGTTCCACCAATTCTTGACAGCATTGTCACTTCGACCATGAAGGCGGCGTGCGATTTCGGCCCAGCGTTTTCCTATTTCTTGTACAAGTCGTTCGATCAAAACGCCCTCCTCGGGTGTGATGGGTTCATGGTTGAGGGTTGGCTTCAGGTTCTGATGATAGCGCTCACGGCACTGCTTTGGTGTTCTTGAACCCAAAGTCGTGGCAATGCGGACCCAGTTGAGAGGACCATGTGTTTTGACGAGTTCCATCAGCCAGGCATCCTCGTGCTGGGACCAAGGGCCTCTTCGGTGGTTACTCATGCTGAACGGCGATAGGCTCCTTCGGCGAATGAGGATAGATGTGAGTCTTGAAGGATGCAAAGGTTTGGCGATGATGGGAGATGTAGTTCGAACTCTGGTATTTTTCGTGAGTGTAGATATTGAGTGGTTTTGTTGTTTATTGACGTGTAAGTTGAAACTTTGGTGTTGAGGGAGATGAGGCTCAGGGGAACACAGCCTTGTTAAGAAGGAGGGAGGTGAGGTGATCAAATATCCGTGGAAAGGATGGGGCGGAAGAGGAAGGCATGAAGCGTAGGTAATGTATGGGGAAAAAGGAAAGTCGTGAGACCAACCAGGAGGGGGTGAGTTCTGTTCAGTTGACTGTTTTAATGGAGTGGCCGAGCTTTTCGGCACCCCAGTCGACAAACTTTCTTGATCTGCCACCAGGATGCCGCTGTCGAGGTTTAACTTGGGCTGTGGCGCTGATGGCCGGGGGGGCGTGGATCTGGTTTATCTCAAATCCCCTGGGGCGTGGGTGTGAGTGGAGGCTGCTTGCATGGTGCAAAGCCTAAGGGAGGGAGGGGGTGAACGCCAACAGCCAGGGCCAGAACCCATGCCGCGACGGGATTGGCTAGGCGTGTCGACCCGCTCGCTGTCGTCAAAGCGACACCTGAGTGAGTGAGCGAGTGACGGACTTGGCGACTGGACTGACTTTTGACCTTTAGACCTTTAGACCTTTAGACCTTTTGACTTGACAGGACTCGTTTTGGCTTTAGCGTCTCGGGCGTGCTTCTTCTTCTTCTCGAGACTGTTGAGTGGTTGGCTGAACGTTGACCGGATGCGATGAATTCCGTCCTCCTCCCAGTTGCAACTTGAACGGATTTGTATTCCCGTCATCTGGATGTCGTTCCAAGGCCCCAGGAACCAACCCGTCGAGGCTGTCGTCGTTATACGCCGTTTTCTGTATCCGTGCCTGTTGGTTCAGACTTGAGCTCCAGCGTACAGCGCCGGGATGGGCTTCTCTGGAGCTGTTGGTCTTGATGCGGTTACAATTGCAAATCGAGCTATCCCCAGAAATCCATTGCGGTGACCTTGAACAATAATGACAAGAATGATGCAATGACAACAAGGCCCAGGTCCAGAGCAGTATGGAGTAGGTAGGATACGGTAACTGTAAAGAATGGAGCAAGCTGTCATTGGCAGCGTCAAAGTCTTGTAGGTACAGCAACGAGGAAACCGAACCAAGCAACCATCCCAGCACCTTGAAGAGTCGGCACGATATGGTGCTTGACTTTGCAGCGCAGTCGCTGACAGGTGAAGGCGTCCCCATAAACTCAACAGTCGGGGGTTTCCCTCCCCCGTTCAGACGCTGATCGTCACATCGTCTGTACGTTAACTCGTCAGCCAATGCTGGACGTATTGTTCTCGCCATCGAGGCAGCCGATACGAGCGCTCGGCAAGCCTTTCTCTCTCTCTCGGTGGTGAATCGTGAGCTCGGCACCGCCTTCATCCTTCATCGTCACGGCGATAGCTGTTTTCCATCGGCCCAACTCACCCGGACCTTACCGGTCGATCAAGCCACCAGGGTATGAGGCACCAGGCATCTTTGGTTCCAGCCTCTGCCAATCCCGATGACCTAGAACTGTGACAGCTGTCGCATTTGGTAAGAAACTCGCCCCAAGCAGTGTTTAAACTTTGATACGACTTCACCTTTGAGCGCCCGCTGGCTGCCTGGTTGCAGTTGAACTCGTCCGTTTGTCCGAACTGCCTGCCGAAGCAGCCATACAGGTTCCTGCTGGTCGTAGGCTTCTGGTCATGGCTACACACATCAGTTGTTGTTATCTATACTACGTAGTCAGCCTTCGGCCTGCCATGAGCAAATGCCCCGATCCTTTGCGGCCTTACCTCGCCTTTCTGTCTTCCCAAACAAGCTTCGGCTCGCAAGACCCTTTGCTACAGTAACAACTACAGTGAGCTCTTTAGCTAGATACCGACGACTCACTCGCATGCAGAATTCGGTACCATGCTGCCGTGCCCATATGGAACTGGATTCCTTCAGTAGCAAATTGAAGCGATGAGTAGACTTCAAAAAGGATGCAATGAAAACTACGCACCAGAAATACCGATACAAGTGTCGGACGATTTCAGGACTTAATTACCCATCGAGTGTTCAGAATACGGTATTACAACCATTCACACGGAGGATCTCTTCTAGAACGCTGTCAAGTTTTTAAAGTTATTGACAGGGAGGGTATACTCCGTATATTAATGCGTATTGTATGATAAGCATGTTCGGGCGGGTATAACATATAATATCTTGGTTATATGGCATTTGGCAATGCTACTCAGAACTTGGATTGATTAGTAATTCCGCTGAGTCGCTTCGGGGTTCATAAAGGTAAGGACTGCCGACTTCACCGTCACCATCGTGTGCGCTGTGGACCTATGCAGGCTGTTAGCGGGGAGTTGGCCAGGACAAGGGTTGAAGGTAGGGCGATCATCGTCAACGGGTAGACGCAGTACGTACTGCGACGTCGTAGTCGTAGTCGTAGTCTACTGGCCTGAGCCACCTGCTTGGGATCTTCAGTAGTAAGCGAGGGTAACCATACTGCAACTTGGACGTGCCGGCTGATCGGACCTCCGAAGCTGTTCGGCCTGGGTAGGCAGCCTTAACCACGAAGGCTTCTCCTTCATTGACGAGGAATAACGAATATGCAGCAGAACCTCATTAAGTGTTGTCAACATGTGCTGGAATGCGTGCGCACAAACCATTTTTATCAGTCCCATAAAGGTAACAGTAAAAGCAGTCCCTACTCCGTACAACACCCGGTACTAATAAACTAACAGTTGGGAGCCCAGATTTTTGTATCCCTGGTTTCGTTAATCCCAGGCGACGGTGACCTTCCAGACCCTGACTCGTCCACCCGCCTACAGAGTACGGTTGCACTGCAATGGTAAAGTAAGATTGCTGCATCGCAACCCAGAAGATCTGCAGGTACTCTTTGACCCTCTCTCTCTCTCTCTCTCTCTCTCTCTCTCTCTTCTTGGACATCCGAATGCTTTAAACCTTGGCCCTAGTCCATTGCTGTACGCTACAGGCCGTTCGTCCACGTTTTATCAAATGCGGAGAATAGCATCCTGCGGCCTGGGAGGTCAAAGCGAGGCTATAGGAAACGAAACGAAACAAAAACGGGCTCGGTTAGAGCCATGTACATTACATACACATTAGGAGACAAGAAAAACGTTGTCGTCAGCCCATGCGCTTGGGACCACAGCGCAGAAACGCTCAGGCGTAATCTGCGGAGTAGGAGTATCTCGAGACTCGACCAACGGAAAACCTCCGTACATCCATAGTAGCCAAGGTGAGAGATGTCGGTCACCCGTTCAGCATCTCAACGACAGTGACAGACACGCACCGCTTAGTTTCAGACCAAGATAACTGATAAACTCAACGTGTCCCTCCTGCCTCTGCCTCTGCTTGCTTACCGCATCAGGGATTACTCCGGCGGGCAGATGACGATATTGTCAATAGTCTAGTCCATGCCGTGACCGCCCGGGCCCTAACTCTTCTTTCTACTCTACTCCAGCCCGCGCCGGCCACTAAAACAAAACAAAAACGTTGTGGCGTCACGCCGGCCTTCTCAGTCCAGGCCCTTTTGGGTCGCGCCAAGCGCAATGGACAACGGCTTTTCAGCTCAGCTCAGTTGACGTCTGCCTCGTCCAATGACACGAGCCTCTCCCCTGTCTCGTTGCAACATCCCCTTGCTGCCCACCCTGATTTCAGCTTGGATGCGGTCACATCATTTTCCTCTTATGGACGATCGGCTCTCCAAAACAAGCTGCATCCGTAACTAATCTTGTCGACCTTTGTCTTATCCTGGTAGTTTGGTAAAATCTGACCACAGCAGATCACTCACCCTACACCCACCCACCATCCACCATCCATCACACATACACTGAACGGCTGCCATTGTCAACGTAACAGGCTACGCATGTTTTAAAATGGTGTACATATCCAGGAGTGATCGCTCGTTCGGTGACGCGCCTGCTATGTCCGTCTTTTCTACTAGCAATGTCAGGAGGGGGAGGTGCCGCCGTGTCTACACATGTCCACTGGGCTGCTCAAGAACCAGGTGTATTAGCATCAGTGTCCATTTGCATGGCGATTCGTTTCCGGAACCAGGTAATGTACCCATGAACTGGCACTTCAGAGACATGCGTAAAAATCGACACCCATTGGTTGGGAACGAGAAAGCATTTCCCAACTGCACCGTCGGAAATATCGAGAAACACAACATACGCCAACCGCCGCCCCAATCCAACCCCTCATACAATGCCTTGGCTTACCCATACGCCTGATTTCCACGTTCAGAATACTCGGCCCTTAGCCAGACCGCCAATTCTGAATGACTCCTCCCGTACCATCGTCACAAATGCAATCACCTCGCGTATCGTCCCCAGGTTATAGATAAATGTCTCCACCCTCGCCAGTGACCCATCGTTGCCATGCTTGCTCATACGCCGTTTCGACGTCATTGACCCATCTTCTTGTATCGAACAGTCCGCAGTGCCATTTGCTTTCCCACAGCAACTTGCGTATTTCAGCTGCACGACCTTCACCCTGGCCATAGTCGCTCGCTGACATGGTGTAGCTAAGTCCACTTGCAAGCTGGACTGCGCGTTTCTCGTAATCCTCTTCGTTCTCAGCGATTAATTCTGCTGCAGCTCGCCGACCTTCATCTGATTTCGGTAAAGCACCCTTCAAGATCGATGCCGCCATTCGAGAGCACATCTTGTATGGATACCGAGGAAGTGTGAGAAGAGGCGTACTCGACCAAAGAACGTCTGCTGCTGTCGTATGGGCATTGCACTCTGGTGTGTCGAGAAACAGATCGCACACTCGAGCCCTTGAGATATGCTGACTTTTTGGTGCCACATCGGTGAAAATGAGACGGCTAGCAACTTCTTCACCAGCCCATGCCTTTGCCGTCCGCCGCAGGTTGGCTTCTCCCAATTCAGGGAATCGAAGAAGCCATATCACCGCCGTCGGAACCTGCGCCAGGATGCGCAACCACGTTCGAAAAGTCGTAGGCTCGATCTAGTTAACATTAGTTGCTGAGCTTGTAAACGTTTACCTATTCGCACGTACCTTATACAACTGGTTGAAGTTGCCCATGATGATAGTATCATCAGCCAAAGCAGGAAAAAGTTCCTTCCGCATCTTCCAGCGACGCTTCTGTTCCTCTTCCCAGGTGATCAGACGCTCGCCGGCATCGCATGACTGAGCATGATCGCAGCAGAAAAATGTATCTCGGCAGAATATAATATTCTCTGAGTACATCCAGTCCTCCTCGTCGCCTTCATTCTCATCCTTGAATACGTCGGCGATTCTGAAGTTTCCACGCCAGGGTCGCAGTGTTTTGGGTGGAATAGCTGTGCTATCGGCTAAGATGTAGTCGCACCACTCGGCACCCAACGTACCAGCAAAGCCCATGAAAGACATTTGGATTGGTGCAGGTCGCGCGGCAAAGATTTCGTTACGTGCCCCTCGTGTATAGCCATTGAGATTGACAAGAATGTGAATTTCATCGCTAACGATTTGATCTACCAGTTTATCTGCAGCCCAACAACTTACATCGCGAAACACAGGAGCTTCGCGTTCAATCTGCTGTCGGTGTACAGATCGATCGCTTGCTGTTGTAGCATAGCAGAAGGCACGCACACGTCGAGGATTGTGAAATCCAAACACGGATTGCATTCTGCACAACAATTTCAGACGTGATTAGTAACTCTGCACATGAACGTAGGAGATGGTGGAGCTTACAGATGAGCCAAAGGGTGATTATTAAAGTCTGATGATACATAACCTATGTTCAGGTGAGGACTCGGGGGAGGCGGTGGGGGGTAGACCGTAGAAGGCAGCCATGGCAATCGCAGTGTTGAGCAAGATATTCGGATGCCGTTCCGCTGTGAAATGACTCGTATGTCTTTTGCGGACAGTGGACACGTAAACGTGTGAAATGGCAGGACGGTGGGTGCGGAGGGTACCGTAAGTCCGCTGGGTAAACGAAGTCGAGTATACTGAGTCTGCAATCGGTTGTCAGGTTCAAGACGATCTTGATACCATTTCCATTGTGCTGCACGGGTCGCGCGCTCTATTAGGCGGATCACGCGCGAACCCTCCCATGACTTGTTACTCCAGTTTCTCAGAGCTTGTTCAGGCTCAAATGATACAGCTAGACCAAGATCCCGAATTTGCTGTGCCAAGGCAGCAATATGCTTGTCATTGAGAATGCCCCGACCCCAATGTGATGCTTCATTCAATTGGCGGTTAATGATGCCGACAACACGGTTGACGAGACCACTCTCCTGCCCATAAGATCGAGCGTCAATGAGCAAACCTTTCTCATCAACATGCCATCGATCATACTTCCCAGACTTGAGCATGACCCCGCCACGACCCCTCCAGTCACAAACGGAGTTGAGAGCTGTGGACAGGCCGCATACCGCTTCGGCGAACTCAGGGTTGGAGTTCACAGCACGTTTGTAGTAGGTGATTGCGTCGTTGATGCGTCCCCTGTCCTTGACAGCGTTGGCTAGATTGGTCAGGGCTATATCGAAAGTCCCGTCGCATGAAACAGCCTGCTCATACATTTGAATCGCCATGTCTAACTGACCAATATCCTTGAGTAAGCTACCCAGATTCGTGTGCAAATGCACATGTTTGGGATCTAGACGTAGCCCATAATGGTAATATGCCAATGCCAATGCCAATCCACTACCTGGTACAATACCAGGAATGCTTGGCTGGGACTGCGTTTCGGCATTTGCGTTCGAAGGGTTGGACACAACTTGCTGAACCCCGGCAAGCAGGATACCAACATTGTTGGCTGTGGATGGGCTTTCCTGAAGTGACAAAGACAAGTAGTAAAGAGCCAAAATGTCTTCGACCCCAGGAGGACGCCGCAGAATGTTTGGGGTGCCCTGTCCGCTTGACAAGGAGTCTTGAAATATTTTTGCCAGTGATAATAGTGAATTACTCGTGGTTTGTACCGCAGCGCGTTTGGTCGAGCCTTCAGTCACATACCCTAACCCCGGCAAAGCACCAGTACCACCAAAGACCAATTGTGCAGTATGGCGAGCACGCTCAGGAGGTAGTAGCAAGGGCCGTGTACCGTGACCGTTTGAAGCTGAAGCTGTTGGTGATAAGGCGGTCTGAATTCGAAGAACAAGATCCTGTATACCAGTCATTTGGCGGCCAACGCTAATCAAAACGGCTTCTTCAAAGGCTTCTGATGCTCTGTTCACTTCTTTGAGACTGTACAGCATAGTCCCTTTTGCATGTATAAGTGCTAGGATACGTCCATTCTCCTTTCCAGGTATAGCATAACCACTTGATGCAAAATCAGAAGAGTTCGCTACAGGGCCGTGGAGTACATGTCGCTGAGGTTGCGCCTGTTCCATGTCAGCAATCTGGTGATTCCAAATCGAAGCACTATGCTTAGGGTCATCTCGAACAACTAGCCGATCACAACCAGCTTGCCGTTTCAGGTAACATACCGAAGATAATCTTAAAGCACGTTGGACATGATCGATGATATCGATGGCTTGTTTGCTGCGCTTCTTGTACAGGAGTCCAACTAGATGCTCAACAGCTTCCAAGTAGCTGGGTTGCACTTCGACGGCTCTGATCCAATGGTTTTCGGCCTCGTCCTGGCGACCAAGACAATAAAGAGTGGCGGCTTTGTTTGTAATTGCCTCGACATGACTGCGAAAGAGTCAGACTAATGAACAGCCACTTGACAGTTCACCAAGGAGAGAAGCTTTACCTCGAGTCAAGGGCGGTAATTCTCGAGAACCATTCCAGTGCCTCTTGATATTGTTCTAGACCGTAGTGCAGACAGCCTCCTAGCATAATCCCATCGGTCCAGCCCCAGCTACTCTGCTCGCAGAGGTTGCTGAGCATGTCCAATGTAGACTTGGCTGCAGCGAAAGGAGTCGAGTACCCTGTTGACAAGTAGTTGTTAAAGTGGAAGGGAGGTGCTATATGCCTCGTAGTGTGGTAATCCTGATATAGATTGTTCTCTGGCGAGACCTTGAGTGACGTACCCTCATGTCCAAGTGAGCCATCGGATATTCTCACAGATGGCTTTGGGGGTTTCGGATATACAAGAAGCCTGGGTGATGTGTTGTGGCCCGATGCCCCTTTGGTTGGATGCGGTTTCCGGATGGTTTGTGCGTACGCCAAGAGGTCAAGATAAATCTTGTGAGCCTGCAATAGCACTTTCTCTCTGAACCCCTGCTGGCTATTCGTATGGGCTGGTTGAGGATGTTGTATCGGCATGCCTGGATCAGGGCCAAGGCGGAACTGGGGTTCCAAGTCAATAGCAGGAGCAAAGGAAGGTCGATATGTGAGTTCAGAAGCAACATGATGCTGGAAGGGGCGGACGTCCTGTCTTTGGACGTGTCTTACTGGAATAACGCCAGACCGGGCGTGGTAATTCCATGGCGACTGTATGGCTGATTGACCAAAAGGTAACGATTCGTTCATGACAATAGGGGGTGGACAAAATGCCCTGACATTGTATTCGTGAGCTCTTATTAGTGGCTGATATGCACTTGGATAGCCTCCCATCGCTTCAGGTTGGCCATGAAGGTTGTATTGCCCTTCGAACTGTTGGAAGCCGTAATGATTACCGGGAAATGCGCCATGGTGTAATGCCGCATCACCACCATACGACCAAGTGGAAGATCTAGGGTGAGCTTGCAGGTCGTTACTGAGTCCCGCATCGCCGACCGATGATGAACGCTGGCGGTCGATGCCTGGAGTGAAATGAAACTGGTGTATTAATGGGCCTGTCAGGGGAAACGCTGCAGAAGCCGCCGAGCGAGGTACAATCACATGTTTTGAGGGCGGCGGACCATGCGAGAACAACGATGGTGATCCGTCATATCCGGCATCGATAGTACCGTTCGGGGTTTTGCGTCTGAGATGATTTTCCTGACGTAGCGGGTAAAAGGCAGAGCCGAATGATGAAGTGTGCCGATGCGGTCGAGACGTACGAATAGCAAAAGATTGTTGGTGCGGTGATGCGACATTGCGAGCGGGATAATCGTTGAAAGAGGCGTCGTTATTTGGGAACGCGGCGAGAGTATCGAGATTCGACTGCGGCGGCGTCACCGCGTGAGGGGGCATTTGAAGGAGAGGTAACATGACAACGGGGTATTTTGGCGAAGAAACGAAACGGACTGAAAACGCAGGACTAAAGACACTGATAGAAAGCGGTCGTTCATGGCCTGTTGGTCAAAGGGCATGGCTGGCGGCTGCGCTGGGTATTGGAGTATCGGGTTGATTGCTGACAGGCATCTGGGCGAGTTAGAAGGGCGAGTGTTGCGCCAGCGCCATACCAACAACTCCAAGACGTCGCGAGGATATCTTGCGGTTTAATAACTCTGGCAGATTTTCCCCGATGTTACAGGGAGAGCGCCAGGCGCCGAGCGATGTTGTAAAACAGTAATCTATTGAGTCTATCGCAGACAGGAGATGGGACGGAAATCAAGTCGCACGGTCAAGGATGTTCGCATTCGTCGCCTCACAGATGGGATTTCGGTTCGCGGTAACAGAGCCTCAGAATCTAGTAACAGTCCCAAGTCTGCAAGGTTCGATAAAGCGAGGAACAAGACTTTTGGGGTGGAAATGCGAGATGCGGTGTTAACAAACGAGTTGTTTGTATATTGTCACGTTGGTCGCCCAACAGATAGCGCCAGGTTGAATGAAGTAAAGTAAAGAAGGTGGTTAGGTTAGAGTCTTTGGCGGGTCAGGGCGCTCCACATGCTGGAGAGGCAGCTGTTTGGAGAGGGGCACCTCCATGCCACACACCACAGTGACTTCACACACCACACAGCCCGTGCTTGGGCTTGCACTGCCCACCTCCAATCAGCTGCGGCATTTCTAACCGACGACGGCAGATTGCCTTTCTTGTTAATGTGACAATCAAGGCATTGGTAGGTACCTGGTACTCATCGCATGCTCTGTACCTTAGTTATTTATACATGTAGTGATATGCGGAGCTTGGAAATGGCTGCGAGATACCTGTGAGTTGCTGCTCACTGCTTGTTGAGCCGGCACAGACGCATTTGCAGGGACCCTGCGCTGTCGCTGCTGCAGCATGTCCAAGTCATTGGGTGTGAGCAATCAAGACGTTGGCAATGGGGCGATCACGAAATCACACCCCACTAGACCACCCTATCGCTTGTGTCTTCCATCCGGCTACGATATAAGTGTTCTCCGAGATGTGCAGATTGCAGAAACAGTGATATCGCTTTCATACTTTATCAGATCAAGATACCCTTGCAAGTAATTTATAAAATGGAGGCTTTGAAATTTAATATATACGAGTATAACCCATTTCCTTCTGAATAGATTTAAAGAATAATATGTCGAACTTCGTCTTGATCATAAGTAAAAAATATCGTATTCCCGCTATACCCCCAAGAGTGGGTTGCAGATGGTGTACGTCTAACAGTTGAAGCTGAAGTTCTGAAAAGTCATGTAGCCATGATGATGGACCGCTATATCCACAAGAGCTGAATCGCTAGTATATCGCGGTGAGTATTGGGCTAGTTCCTCTTCCTTGAACAAAAATAGAAATAAACCACGGAGCATGATGGTAGATTTCAGAGTGAGTCAAGGGTGTTTTACGTAGTCACAAAAATATCACAATCAACAAGGCACATCTTTTCAGAGAGAATCCATCAGACAATGGATCTATTGCTTTTTTACTTGGAGGGTTGTGAGTATTCTGGAAGAGACCATATTTACTCCTCAGGGACTGCGAAATCTGTTAGTGGATGACATGAACAACAAACGTTCAAAACTTACTGTCAATGTCTCCGCTGTCAATGGACTCAATGACAGTCTGAGGAGGCTTGCCATCAACCTGGCAACCAACACTGTAGGCGGTACCCAGAATCTCCTTGACAGTACCCGAGAGGTCCTTGGCGAAAGACTTGTATCGCATGGTGCGGGCAATCTCGATGATCTCGTCAAGGCTGACGGACTTGTTGTGCTTGATGTTCTTCTCCTTCTTGCGATCACGGGGAGGCTCCTTGAGGGCCTTAATGATCAGGGACGAAGCGGTGGGCACGACAGAGACGGCGGCCTGACGGTTCTGGATAGTGAGCTTGACAGTTACGCGCAAGCCTTTCTGCAAGACTGTCAGCAATCTAAAGTTACGGCGTGCAAGTTAGAAGTCCTACCCAGTCGCCAGTAGCCTTGGCAATGTCTTCTCCGACCTTCTTGGGGGAGAGACCCAGAGGACCGATCTTGGGAGCAAGAGCAGAAGAGGCACCGACCTCACCACCAGTGGCGCGGAGGTGGCTGTAAAATGTTAGTTTCGAGTGTCGATGATATATTTCAGGGTAGTTTCGACGTACATCACCTTGACCTCATTGGGATCGAACTTGGGAGCTGTTCATCGCGTAAGCAAGTGGTAAAGATTCTGCGAATACAACAGGGAGACGTACGCATTGTGATGTTGTTGAAGTCGGCAGAGGCTCGTGGTTTGCGTGCCGGGTGTAAAAGGCAGAGGTTGCTCGAAAACGAAAAAAAGTTGAAGTCTCAGGTTAGTAAACTAGAAAAAGGTGTGCGCCCCACTAGATTTCAATCTGCCCTAACGATAAGGAAGCGAGATCTGTGTGATTAGTCAGACTGGCATGGATATCACGTGCCGCTCGATCAGACATAGACACAGAAATGAGGGGCAGCGATTAGCTTTACAGATTTATTAAGAGAGCCAGAGCCCAGGAAGATATTGAATGCTATTCTAGTGCCGTCCAGAATGGTATTACGGGTTCACTGGGACTCTCATCTGCCGACGTGTGCAAATATTGATGTTTTATAAATGTCATCAAACGTTAGCATGACCATAAAACTGCTTAATGGTTTCCTCAGTTGGTACCGCTGACAGCAAGCCTAGAAGAAATTGGTTAGTCAAAAACCAGAGGATGCGGATTGGTGGAAAAATTGAATACTCACTTCATCAAGTGGTCCATGAAAGTCTGTAGAGATACGTCGTCTGTGAAGATTGTCTGGGCAGTTGTAGCTCCAACGCCACCGTAGGGGCCAGTGGTATGCGTGGTAGATGGGTTAAGCTTGGACAGCAGGAAACGAGCCTGAGAGCCGCCAGCATCACAGACGATGAATCGAGGAAGAGGGAAGCGGTCGGTTATCAAGTCCTAGACCTGGTAAGCTGCTGGCACAGAGGAACAGAGAAACTAAACTTACACGAGCATCTTCCTTGGGCTGTTCGAGCAAGCCAGCAAAGTTCTCATAACCTTCTTGATCCTGGTAACCGGCCTTTCTCCATTCGGCGATTGTTTCACCATGGAAGATCAAGATGTGGAAGAAAGTGTCCAGAAGAAGGATGTGGGTAGGTTGGATAGAAGCAGAGTCAAGTAGAACAGGCTGGCCTCCATCCTGGTCAAAGGTGTAGGAATCTAGAGTAGGTTGTATCATGACAAGCGAATTGCTGACATCCTCATGATTTAGGACATGTCGGTAGAAGGCTGTCTCATCGGGAGAATTGTTGAACACTTGTAGAAACTGGCTTCGGCGGAGATGGAACATGAACTGCGGGTATAAAGTGAAGTTCTTCTCTAGTCGAAAGGATGAAGGATCGTCTTTTCGGTAGTCCGCAAATCGTGAGCACAGACGAATCAACATTCTGTCAACCCACCGCAAGACATCAGGACCATCATCGACCTCAGCCTTAAACACAGCAATTCGCGACATGAGGACAGCGGCAGCTTCTTGATCGAAGGACTGCGCAATCGCTGGATCTCCGGCGGGGCTGCTGAGGTTTCGCGCGACAGTTGTAACGCGGAGATGGAACTGACCGGAAGAATGCTGATAGTAGGTCAAGAACTGCATCATTCCCTTTTGTGGTGCCTGCTGATGTGTGGCTGGACCTTGACCAGCAATTTCGAAGTACACTCCGTAGCTCGATTTGGGATCAATGCCACACATCTTCCAAGAACATGTGTTACCAATACCACATTCGGTCTCACCCACAGATATCGACTTCTTGTTGAGAGAGACTGCGTGTCCGATAAGTCCGGTGACCTTCAGTTCCTTTGTAGTCAGAACCTCCAGTACGGCATTGAAACCCATGAGGAGGTTGTCATCGCCATCTTTCTCGAAGATTCGCACAAACGACTGCTTGAACATGGAAGAAGTGAAGCTGTCGGTCAAAATCATATGACCACCTGTCGAGTTGCAAAGCCCCTTCATTTCAAGTAGACCGACTTGATCCAGACAGCCAGCAAAGATGTCAATGATGTGGCCATTATGTGCGGTCCGTTTCGCCAGGTTCTCGTAAAACTTTGACCAAATTATCAGCAGCGGTTTGGAGGAACGCATTGCAAACTTAACACACCTTCAAAGCTTTCTTGTAGTACTTGACGTTGTCGCGATCGATATCATGATGCGATCGAATCGGCTCCCTCAATTCAGGGCCGACAACCATGCCAGGCCCTTCGGTAGCAGGGCCCCCAGCGAACAGCATGATACGGCCACCTGCATTCTGGAAAGATGACTCCAACAATCCAACAGCGACGCTGAGGGCGACACCTGTGCACCGAAGGTTACGCCTGTCATTTGCAACAGGCCAAGGGTCTTTTTGAAGAGATTCGAGGGCTTTCGTCAACTGAAATTCAGCTTGCTGAACAGGCAGAAGGAAGCGAGATGCCGGGCCTGCGGGGAATGGCCGACCAGGTTGTGGTTGCATGCCTGGTCGTACGCCAGAGGATGACAAGCCGAGCATCTCTTGAACTTGCTTGGCAGCATACTCCTTGCTGCCTCGGAACACATAAGATTTGGCGCATTCCTCGTAGCCAATTTCATGAACATGTGCCTATAAAAACATTAGCGATATGGGTATCGTGATGGAGTAAGCAAGTGTCATACCATCGTGCCATAAGTAATGAGACCGACAAGGGCGTTCTCAGGAAGCAAGCTCAGGCTCATCACGAGCGATTCCTTCAAAGAAGCGAGGCTGTCCGCCTCCTGGCACATGTCCACGACATATAGAAAGATCGGCGGTGCGGGTGCGGGTCTGGAGAGGCGATATTCTATCGTCGTATTCGCGGGGTGTAGTTCGGGGGGGATGGCGTTCGCGGTGATGTCTTTATAATGAGGGGGAAGCTGGTTTCTCGACAGACAGAAAGGGCAAATCCAAACTCTCGCGCGGACATCCACCTGGCTTCATTATCAGGTTAGTGGGATGAAGAATCAGTCGTCAGTCGAGGGAAAGTTTTACCAGAATGGGTTCAATACTGAACGACATGGTTGCTTGCAGGTCACCGGCTCGAAATGCAAGAGAGGAGTATCTGGCTTCTCCTTCAATGGGGTGTAGAGTGCTCCGATAGGTACGACAAGCCTTGAAGCTTCCTGGGGGATATGAGCTTAAAGGAATCAAGCGTGAAATGGTAAACGTACCATGCGAGAGCTGGGTAACACGTTCCAACTCAATCGAACACCATCGCGATCCTCAACCTCGCTCCATTGCTCCTTGAGCGTTTCGTAGTCCATGGTAGTAGAATGCGTCAAATTGTTGACGCCGGCTAAAGGTGTATACAGGCGTTATGGTCGAGGGCGCCTTGGATTCAGCGTAACAGGAACTGTTGTGTGGTGAGGGTTCTCGCAAAAGCCAGATAAAAGTTTGGTCACATTAACGACCGTAGCTATGAAGCTATGTGTTCACAAGTGAAGATAGCTAGATATGATTAGGTAATGTGGCAGGTGTGGCTTGGCTGGCTACACTCTAGTGTGTTGGGGTCGTCCTTCCACCGCAAGTGGACTTGTTTTCCATATTTGGAGAACCTGAAGTGCAATGCGGAGACTTTAGCGCATCTCCCGCTGATGCATATGAAGGGAACCCAATGAAGAAATGGCCTCGGATAGGTAATTCAACAATATCTTGATTTCATATGTACAATACTCTATGAAAAAATCCCATTCCTGATACAAATTGAATTAGGTGAGCCTTACTTAATGTATAAGTAGTCCAGTAGATAGCAGACTGGTCACTCCCTACCTTACCTACATCTCAGAGGATCCTACTATCGGATCTAGCGGCGGAGCAATCGGCCACTAAGCTCCGATCGGTCTGCTCACTGCTTGGCCTAGAGAGAGCTTCTACAATCCCTCCCGCTCTTCCAAAGCTCCAAATACAATTCATGCATCTATCCTCATGCATTGTTACCAAACAGAAACCTGACAACCTCGACGCAAGCCTCTTACTCTCTGTACACAAAGACGATTCCAACCCCTACGCCCATCATGGATCTGGACATTGAAATGGACGATGCCGTCGACACCGTGCAAGACGCACCCGTTGCTGATCTCGGCCGCGATGATATTCTTGTAAGGCCTACCAGATATTCGAAGCACTGCGATCTGAATCTGACCCCCCCTTTCAGCAACCCGACGAGCCAGAAGAGCCTGGCGAGGTGGCTGAGGACGAGCCTGCGACAGACGACTTCAAGACACTCATTCCAACAAAAATTCATATCAAGGGTGTCGATACTCTACACACATCCGACATCAAAGCTTATGTAAAGGCTCACTTTGGCGACGTCGAGAGAGTCGAGTGGATTGACGATTCCTCTGCCAACCTTCTCTTCCCATCAGAACCTACGGCGCGCGATGCCCTTGTTGCTTTGAGCTCTGTTCCAGTAGCAGACGCTACAGCCTTGGCCATCGGAGAAACTTTGTCTGCAAAACCTATCGAGGGAAAGCCAGAAACTTCTCTTCAGGTGCGATTCGCCATCTCAAGTGACAGGAAGGAGGCCGGCGCTGCGCTGCGAAGTCGCTACTATCTCCTCCACCCTGAGCATGACCCAGAAGAGCGACGACGAAGGAATCAGGACAACCGGCCAAGGTACAGGGAGCGTGATAGTGGATATCGCAGGGATGACGGGGGCCGACAACGACGCGCCTCGGACGAAGAGGTCGAGACATTCGAAGCCAGCATGTACGATGATGCGCCCCGCCCATCACGGAGAAGACATGATTCCGACACAGAGGAACGGCCGCGCTCGTATGCCCGCGAGAACCAAGGCAAAGAGTTGTTTTTGGGCCGGAAGCCAAGACGCGATCGATCGGCGTCCCCCAGGCGTGACGATGACGGCGATGATTTGATGAGCGAGCAGGCTAGTTCGTCTGGCAACAGAGTGAGATCTCGCGATCTTAAGGATCGCATATCAGGTGGTAGCAATTTTAAAGAGCTGTTCCCAGCCAAGAAGTCGATCAAGCAATTCGGTGGGGGAAACCTAGATACCCTTGAGCAAGCCATAGGATCAGCCCGGCTCAAGGACGAAGATCGCCCCAAGATCGTATCTGTACCTGATAAACGAGGGAATGGCAGCTCGTTTAACATACGCGGCATGGCCAAGCAGCAGGGCAGCGGAGAGGGCTTTGCGATTAAGGGTACCGCAGCCGCCAAGGCTCGCGAACTTTTCCCTACCAAGTTGGGTGAAAGCAATGCTGGCAAGGAGCTATTTGGAGAGGGAGGCAGATCAAAGCAACGGCAGAAGGCTGAGGACCTGTTCTCATGAATTGGGTCTAAGCTCGAACATGGTATATATGGTACAGCAACGAACGGGCTGGGTTAACAATACGGACGCAATGAGTCTGGGTGCGTTAGTGAATATAAATGGTTTTGTAACGATACCACGGCGCAATAAAATACACTCTATGGGCTAATTTACCTCGTGATGAACCACGAGACAAGGCTTTCTTTGAGCAATAATAGTACCAAAATGCATATTCGATAATGACTTTGACTGTATATCTCTACCACCACTTCTCTAGCATAACTCTTTTCTTATCTATTCCGCCATCTCTTGTCAGGCCCTCAACAATCTCATCTGTCATCGCTGCAGGACCACACACATATATGATACACTCATTTTCCTTCCCAGCGACAGCCTCTCTCACATCTTGAATGGTAAGCCTCCTCTTCAACACTTCGAGTCCACTGATTCCTATGAACCTGCCGTGTTCCCCTGTTTCAAAAACTTTCAGATCGCCGCTGAGCTTCTCTTCTTTGAACCACGCTTTGATTCTTTCCAGGAAAAGAACACCCTTCAGTCCCAGCGCAGGCAGCTTGCTGGCATACAATACCTTTACGTTAAGTCTATAGGCCTCTTCGGCTATACAGCCCATCATGCTAGCAAATGGGTTGATCCCTACGCCGCCCGCGACAAACACCACATGGCGTATCTCATCGAGTGGTATTTCGTCTGGGGGAAAGACAAAACTTCCTCCCACGCGCACTTGCAACTGGGACCCAAGAATCTCAGACGGCGAGCGCCAGAGCCAGGCAGCAGGAGGATTATATGGAGATTCCTGGACTGCCAGCTCAAAGTAGGGGGCGTTGGGGTCGGCAGCAGCGCGGGGCGAAGACGTGATCGTGAAGCCGCCTGGCTTGGGGTTGTTTGGGACATATGTATCTAACCATTGGCCAGCTGAGAACTATATGTTGTTAGTATTGAGTCTGCCCTAATACTCGAACATCTGTGTGGGTGTATGAGATGTCGAACCTACACTGACTGGTCCTGATTCAAGCTGCAGGCGAAACAGCCGAATTCGCTCATTTACCTGGTCTATGCGACCAAGTTTCACGCTGAGAAGACTCTGGCGAGCCAATTGTTGGTCAGAACACGTTTATACATAGTATGTGAGCATATGCGAACCTCATCTCGTGGCTCTTGCGCCGTTCGTTCTAGATGGCCACTTCGCTGAGTTGTCATAGCTCTTGGGTGCAAGGCCGTTGGTTTAATAGCAATGAGTCTTGATGTCCAGCCCAACAGCGGAACACACGTGCAACGTCTTCCGAGCTTCAGAGGCATGTATATGTATACATTCATTAATTATTAAAGCACCAAGCTCGTCGGTTCATGGCCCTGGATCTTGTAGGTTGTCATAGTGGGGTTGATACACTTGATGCATCATCGAGCTGAGTAAGGCGCCCGTCTAGACACTTACATTGTGCAATACTGATTAATGGCCACTGTAGATATTATTTGTATGCTTGAAAAATCCTATTATTGAAAAGACATTTTTGTTGGAAATAATGTTGCTTTACCGTCCGTTTTAGGATTCTATCTTCCCCAAGTCCAGCTCCTATAGTCCATAATCACGAGTTACATTACCTTCTTCAAGGAACCATATACCCCTCTTAACCCATATACTCGTCATACCAAGCGTATCTAGGACTCGGTCCAGTTGACTTGGTCCATGACCTGTCCAGCAGTTGGGTGCGTGTATCCAATTCTCAACCGTAGACGGAGGGGCTAAAAGATGATGTCAGTATATCAATTCTTTGAAGGCAGTACTCGAAAAAACCACTCACCCCCTTGCAGCCAGATACTCGCATCATCTGGGTGGCTTCAGCTCCAGGTCCGAGATCTGATGAAGAGATGCTCAGCAGTTGCAGCTTTTGAGACTTGGGAACAGCAGCTTGCAGAGACACGTTGGATAGATTCGCCGAGCCAGAAGTATTGATGAATTTGGCAACGGCTTGGATCATACCCTCAGCGTTGCGCTGGATCTGGAATGTCACATTAAGATCGTTGGAGTCGTAACATGGGATACCAGCAGGTGCTTGCGATGCTTGAGGTTGAGCTGTTGAAACGGGAGACATGAGGTCGAGGTTTGACGAAGGAGGGGCGGGAGATGCTGTAGAAGACATAGGACCAGATCCAAACATATCCATAATGTTTGATACGTTGGATTGCTGAGGGGGCGGTGAGCTTGCGGATAAAGGCGAAGATGCGCCGCCCAAGATATCAGCGAGAAGGTCAGTATTGGTTGTCGAGGGAGCTGTCGGTGAGGCAGCAGGCGCGTCCATAATATCAAGAAGGTCTTGCTCTGTTGGCTTGATAACTCTTGACTTCCTGTTGGAGGCCTTCTTCTTGGTAGGAGCAGAACCAAGCACACGAGACTCCTCCTTGATTTGTGGGATGGGCATCTTCTCGAGAACACCCCGACGGACCTGGTCGAAGCTGAAGAGGTTACCATACTCAACCACTCGCTGCTGGATCTCAATGTCAAGACTGGTCTGGTGGTATTGCAGGAGCCGTCGGATCTTCTCAACTTGACCAGGATCAGAGAAGCGGGTTGTCAGTTTCATCAGAGCCGTCACAATGTACTCTGTAGACACCTGAGTGGCGTATGCGCTGTTGAGAATGAGTGAGAACAAGTCGACAACTTCGTGTTCCTTGACCTCCTGAACAAGTTCCTCTTCCTCATATTGTCCACCCTTCAGCAGAGCATCTGCGTACTCTCCGATGCACCAGGCACCTGCTTGTGTCAAGCTCTCTTGAGTAATGTCCTTCTTGAGGTTGATATAAAGCTTTTGCACAGCGTAAGTCTGCAACTCAGGGGTGGTGGCCACCAAGCGAACAAAGGATGACAGGATTTGCTCCTTGACGTAGTTACCGGCCAGCGACAAAACGCGAAGCATTGTATCAAAGTGCCATCGCTTATTGGGTGCAAACTTGTCAGCCGCAATGCCAATCTGGCTGGTCATTGTGGGCTTAAACTCATTGTCGGCAACCTCTAGGAAGGCCAAAAGCTCACGAATCAGGACACGAACATTACTTTCATTGATCAGAGTAAAGCTCAGATCGAGCGCTCGGCGTCGAATACTGATATCGGGATCTCTCAAACATTCCAGGATGGTGTTTCGATGTCTCTGGACAGCATTGGGCTCAATGGCGACGACCTTGATCAAAGTGTTGAGAGCCACGTAGCGAATGTTGTTATCGCGGTTGGTAAGGAACTTGCCCAGAATATTGACACCGAGAACCCTTAGACCAGAATCGGCCTCGATATCGAGGATCGTACGTACAGCTTCGTACAAAATAGAGTTGCCGACGTTCTTGGAGGACTCCGTGTTGGTAGCAACCTGTGCCAGGATGTCGTTGATCTGCTCGCTCGTCTCTGCATCGCCTACAGCCAGGACTCTCAGCAAATGCAGGATCTTGACCTGCAAGAAGGGGTCGGTAATGCCGGTAACATCGTGCTCGGGTGCGTAGCCTGAAGTTGCGAGCCCTTTCAAAGTTCTGACGAGTCCCGGGACAAAAGATCTGAACTTCTCAACAATTCCTTCCTCTCCGCCTTCTTCCTCATCCGCTTCGCAAAGACTTGTAGCCAGTGTGAGGCCGCAGAGCAAAACACCATGATTTCTGTCAGACAGGAGCTGCGTTGCCTTGTCGATGAAATGCTCTTGCAGGTCTGGAACCTTGCGACATATGCGCATCGCACAGAGAGCAGCCTTTCTTCGAATATAGGGATTGGCCGTGGCAACAAGGGTCTCGATTTCGGGGAAAAGATCTCGCGACATCTCGATCGAGGCGATGTTTCCTAGTGTGCAGAGTGCCAGGCCGACAACATATTGGTTGGAATGTCCAAGATCACTAGACGAAAATCAGCAACCAGATGTCACAAGGAGCGGCAGAAAACGCATACTTCTTGAGCGAGTTAGTTACCAGCGTCAAGACTTCTTGGTTCTCGTCCAACAGCAAACTTGTAGCCAGGTGTCCTAGACGTTTGTCGGCGAATCGAGGGGAAGCTAGGAGCTTCAGGCATTCGATCTGTCCAAAATGGGTTCGTTCTCCAAGCGTGAAGAGGTAGAGTAGCTTTGCGACATTGTTGCGACTAACTGGGCGTCAGCATCACCCACTCTTCTAATAGCATCGCTAAACTCACCGGACGTTGGGGTCGTGACTCTCTTCTCGAAAGCTGGCACGGATTGCAGCACTCTCCTTCTGGATAACAGCTCGTTCGTCGGCAATCGTCTTGGCCGCACGCACATTTCGAATAAACTGCTTGACTGTCCGAGATGAAAGTAAAAGTAAGTCTCTAACAGATCAAGTCGCAGGGGAGAGCTCGTCGGCGCCGTACGGGAACTCATCTTGGAGGGACAGACCCAGCGGTTGGGCCGTCTTGTCGATGCTTATCCAGGGGTTGTGAGGTAGGTGTTGGAGGTTCGTCGAAGCTCAGTCAGCTCTAACACAGAGCAATAAGCAGAATGTTGCTTTATGGGTGTATCGAGACGAAAAATGATGTAGGGGGTTTGATCGGAGCCTACTCAAGGCAGCTGCATAGGAGAGAACCTAAGTTGCGCCGTCACAGGTCAGTATCAGTGGTCAGTGATGGTTTGTGCTGTGCTGTACTGTGTATACAGTAGGTACAGTACCTCTGCTTGCGGCGGACACCTTTCAGACGGGACGTGGGGCACAGAATAGGTCCACGCTACCACTCTGGATTGAAGCGGTACGTACCGACGATGTTAGTCATCACTAAAGGAGCTTCATCCAATCGCGAGAGTGAAAGGAAGATGCAGAGAACGAGATACGGGTTGCAAGTTTAAAGTATGTCTGTGTTTTATTCGTACTCGCATAAAAGTTTGTGATTATAGTGATACACACAAGACCGTAAACAGTATTTGAACCTTTGCCCGCCTCACAACCAAGCACTTATTCGCCCATCAACCTTACTTTACATCTGGGCGACTCAGAGGGTGCGCTTCCGTGTTCAGCACCCACTCATCCATGCTGACCACATCAAATTCACTGAAGATGAGATAGAAGTACTTGAGCGTCTCGGCCAACCAAAAACTCTCCATGCTGTCCATCTTGGTAGGCTCCGCTTTGGTAACGTCTTCTATTGCCGAAGCCGCGATCTCTGTTCGTGTCACTTTCTCGATCGTTTCGAACATGGTCCATGCCTTCTCCATCCACTGCACGTCGCCAGTGACTCGGTACATGATGAAAATGGACTCGATGGCCTCCGGTCGTAGAATATACCGACCGTCGCTCACATCTATCATGCCCTTGGGAAGATTATGCTTCTTGATGATATCTTGAACGGTAGGCGTCTTCCATTCTGATCCTTTCATCGGGGGAGGCTTGAAATCGGGGGCATGTTGCTCTTCAATGGCCTTGAGCCACCTGTCTTCACTCCAGGTGCAGTCGCTTGTATCCTTTGTATCTACGCTGCCGCATGGGATGAAAGTGAAGACCTCAGGTCCAAGCCCAGTCTGAGTAGCCTGGTAAGCCCAGACGCAGCCGTCTGTGAGTTGGGCGGCGATCTGAAGATCGTCTGGGCGGTTGAAAACTTTGCTGGCCATTGCCATCATGCCGCCAGCGAAGCAAGTTAAGTGTTGACCTCGCGCAACGGAAGTGTACTTGGGCTGCTCTCCTGGCAAATCCGTAACTTGGTAATCTCCAGAAATAAGGATCGGCTTATCCCAAGGCGTCAATGCTCGCTTGAACAGGTGCTTGATAGCAACAGGTATGAAGTTCTCGTACAGTCGGCGGGGTTGTTCTAGTTGACCGCCAAGTAGAAGATACCACTTGGGAAGATACTCGTACAGGGAATCAGACATTCCGCCAAGGGTGAAATCAGAGCCGGCATGGAACGTCGGTGTGTAAGCGTCGACGACTACCGGCCACATGCCGGGAAGGCGAGTGTTGAGCTGCGTAGACTCGAACTGATCTCCAATCCTCTTGACAGCATCATAGAATTTCATGTTGCCGGTGAGCTGAGACAATTTAGTAAGCTCTAAACTCATTGAACCAAGCTCGGACACAAGAGCGTCTCGGGAGGGGGACTGAGAGTGTCCATAAGCATATCTGAAGATGTGTGAGTGTGCGGAAGAAAAAGAGGGGGAAAACCTGTCGTTCGTATCAAAACTCACTTCTTCCATTCCCAACGAGTAACCGGCATATGGTTGGGCGTATCAAATGCGCACATAAGAAGGTCTCCAAGCTCAATAGCCTTCTTCAGGAGGATAGGGTGAGCTCTGCCGCTCAACTCGTAAGCCGACAAAAATCCGCCGAGATAGCGAATAGTGGTTTCGAAAACGTTAATAGTAGTCATAGAACTCCTGGTGAAATCAATGCCGTCCGCAGCGGCAACAGCCTTTGTGAATTCTTCCTTCATGTCCATGATCCAAAGCGTATCAAGAGCGTCGACCAGTGTTGCAGCCCAACCACCAAAGGGATCCTTGGACTTGCCTGTCATTGGTGTCACTTCATCGTGCATCCAGGCGTAATTGGAATACCCGCTCCAGCTGTGCTCGAAACTCTTCTTGACAGCAGCTAGACGTGACAGCCGCAGCTCCTTTGCCGCGGCGTTCTCAACCGGCGCAGCAGCTTGAATTTTGGGTACCTTGACATCTCCAATGATCTTGGGCAAGACGGCTAATTTCTCCTGGGGAATGGGGTATTTGGGCAGTCTTCGAGTCCAAGCACTGGCGCCTGTCCCAGCAAGAGGATCGCCTTTGCTGAATAACGCGGAAGCAGAGTCTGAATTTGACCAGTACCAAAAGCACAAGATCCAAATGAAGGCGACACCAAGCCAGAGACGACCTCGCCGTAGGGGACCCGCCATTGTGAAGTGCACTGCTGCTGGGTAACACAAGGTTGATATGACAGAAATGGGTGAAGCGCAATCTGATACCTCACATCACAGGCCCGAGAAGGGGAGGGGGGGAAAGCTGGTGAGGTTTAAAGCGTTGATGTTGAAGCTGTTGGGAATGGTTGGTGATGCCTCATCCAAATTCCAGTTTAGACACGTCTGGACCCCAGTCTGAGGACGGCTGAACCTCGCGTCGTTCACCTAGGCTAGGTCCTCGGTAGAGCTGGCTATCTCTCTTCCAAGGGACGGGGGATATGGGGATTTGAGAGGAACGTCAATTAATTGAAGGGCAATTGCATTTCATTCCCCTAAGGCTCAGCAAGAACCAGCGCATGAATGACTGTGGCTGAGGGATAGGACTTGGAAATTGCGGCCGGCGGCCTACTAACACGTGAAGGAATGCGCCATACTACGACATCTGACGGGGGTCTTTCTTGTCAAATGCTTCCCTTGCTTGGCGTTTTGTCCCACAATGTCATCTCCTTTAGTATAGGGCGAATATAAAGTAATTAAGTCCTGTGAAGTTCGTTCAGTTCTTATGTTTTAGCTGATCAATACCAACCATCTCGTGCAACTGCTATCTTGGTATTCACGATGAGAGACCCAAGGACTACACGAGACCAGCAGGAGCTCTTTGCTCCCTTGCAACTCAATTAGCGATGTGGCACGATCCATTGATATTATTAGCGTCCCCTTTGTAAGCTGACCCGACCAGCCAGAGGCCAGAAGCCCGGAGCAGCTGCTTCAACCGAAGGGTTGCTGGTTTGGAGCCTTAAATAGCTTCGAACCACTAATATCCAGTTCCCAGCGTCGGCTGCATCCCGTCAACAAATGAGCTTATGTACGAATATGCTCCTGAACAATAGAATCGAGAGGGACATGTCACATTTAGCTGATCATTCACGAGCAGCTAAAATGTATGCGAATACACGCATCGTTCTAGCAGCAAGGTCAGGGCACACGTTTGCAAACCCCTTGATCACAGCCTCATATGCATGGTTGCTGATTACGGTGAGTGAGGCATGCAGCAGCCGAGTGGGCTGTAGGGCTGATCGTCCTTGTCCCCTATAAGCGTTTTTAAAATTGACTGGAACGACGAGCACGTTTCTTTGACCGCCTGCTCTTTGCCCCTCACCAGAACCACATCAGTAGCGTGTACAGAAGAAAGATTCACAATGGAAACAAGCACAATTGTGATACAGCAGTGCGTATATGACACGAATATAATGCCTCAAGGCCGAATGGAAAATTGCTCGGTTGCTAGAAGCTGTGCAGGGGAATCCAGGGCATAACAACCGTGGAGACATCAAGTAACACGGAAAGCAAGCCAATACCCTTCACAACTTCAGTCCAACCAGTCCCAAATGGCCCCAGTATCGCTTGCAGTTTTGCCACTAAGTAAAGAAGATTCAACCTGCCCCCTTCTGATACCATGCGTGTTCGTCACTCAGCGACTGGCGAGAGTGTAGGGATGGCAGGGTCGAGGAATTAGTCGACGACGTATCAGGATATTATCCTTTATTTTTGCATCATGAGCTGGACGAACTCGTTGTCTAGAGATACCATTAGTAAAGATGTACGACTGGCACTATATCGCCCAATCCCGAGAGTAACTCACAGTCGATTCGACCATCACCATCCTGGTCAGCCTCTCGGATCATCTCATCAACCTCATCATCGGTGAGCTTCTCACCGATAGAGGTCATGACATGTCGGAGTTCAGCAGCGGAAATGAAGCCGTTGTTGTCACGGTCGAACACCTTGAAAGCCTCACGAATCTCCTCCTCAGAGTCGGTGTCCTTCATCTTGCGGGCCATCATGGTAAGAAACTCTTTGTTCTACTGTTAGCATTGGTGTGCCTCACCAGTTTCAAGAATTACGCACCAGGGAAGTCGATGGTGCCGTTGTTGTCAGCGTCGACCTCGTTGATCATGTCCTGAAGCTCAGACTCAGAAGGGTTCTGGCCGAGAGAGCGCATAACAGTGCCGAGCTCCTTGGTGGTAATCTGGCCTACAGCGAATTATTTAGCCTGTGATTTTGAATTTTCAACGGCGAAAGACGGTAGATGCAGGAGGTTGTAGCTATTCGATGCTCTGTTGGGGTCGACTTGGGCGTTGGATTGGGCTGGCGAAGAAACATCGCGAAAAGGGGAGCATCACTCACCATCGCCATCCTTGTCCTGCACAAAACGGTTAGCGACAACCTGAACTGAGGAAAGCAGCAGTGAAGGGAAATAATCTTACAAACAGGGAGAAAGCCTCCTTGAACTCGGAGACTTGCTCTTCAGTAAGTGAGTCGGCCTATAGTAATAGAGTTGTCAGTCCAAGATCCCTAAGAAAGGCATCACCAGCAATATCAGTTCTAGCCCCTCTCACAACAGCCGCGGGGTCGAAGCTGATTGATGGTCAGAGAGGCCAAGGCGGTAAAGCCAAGACGATGGATGGGTAGGGTAAACAAGCAACAAGTAAGAACAACTCACCATGTTGGTTGTATATGGTAGCAACGGTAGAGATAGTTAAAAAAAAAAGGTGGATGTCGATCGCACGAGAAGGATGAAGATGACTTGGATAAGTTCAGAGGTCGCGGGGTCTTGAGCCAAGAATGTCGGACCTTTTCGCTTCACGGGCCTGGTTGGAGCTTTCGTGGGGATGTCCAAATGTCAGGGGGAAATCGGTACCTAAGGCAGGAAACCAGACACTAACAAAGGGGGAATGATGCACTGTGTTTTCGATCTGCAGGGGACCTCGGAGCCTGAAACTGGCGTGTGAAACTTGCTATGGGGCATGTCTTATACTGTGCGAGTTTCTCCTGAGGCATGAACTGCAGGGAAAATGGGCTGCTGCGAGCGCTCAGTCACTGGAAGCTCAGGTCCAAATGTAGAGGTACGTGCCGCCAATCTAAACAGAAGGGGACACACTCCCCCTGCACACTCTGACCAACAGGAACAGGAGTGGACTTTCCGCTGCCCAGTGTCGTAATGCTCTCAGCCAAAGCCAGCTTATCAGCCTCAATCCGCATCTCGACCCTATTCGCGATCTTCTCACCCATGACGACAAATAGCTTCACCTACCGTCCCATGACGCCTTCCTTCGCGATCCAATCGATTCAATAAACTCTCACCCCATTATTCAGTCTGACGATAGCTTCTGTCCCTAAACTGCGTCCGCCATGTGGCGAGACCGCACGAACCTGTAAGATACCCATTGTAACTTGTCATTGCATTGTCCTTGGCGAGTTTATCCCCATATGCCAAGTTCCTGTGCTGATACAGCTTCAACGTGAAGATACATTTCCTACCGGCAGTCTTACGCGCACCACCCTACTCAGCGGAGATCGTACGGGCCTGGCGCCTCTGCTTCTGGTGCCCTTGCCGACACCTATACCAGTAGCTATGCAAACGACGACCGTCGCGGCCTTCTGTCGGCCGGCGCATTCGAGGATGATGGCGATGCCGTAATTGAGATGGACCTACTACCCCCTCGATGGGCCGATGTTTCGGATGAGATCACAGATTTGCTTGCCAACATCGCGACTAAGGGTCAGAGCTTGGAGAAACTACATCAAAAGCATGTGCTACCCGGTTTCAACGACGAGGATGCCAAACGGGCCGAGGAGGCGCAAATAGAGAAACTCACACAGGAGATCACTAAAGGCTTCCACGACTGTCATCGCTGTATTCAAAGGGTCGAACAAATGGTGCGGGAATCTCAGCATGCTGGCACTATCACAAGGGCAGAGGAGACTATGGCCAAGAACATTCAGATTTCATTGGCTGCACGAGTCCAAGATGCAAGCGCCAGCTTCAGAAAGAAACAGAGTGCATATCTAAAAAGTTCGTTCATTCTCAATCACTCGGATATCTACTAACTCATCCCTGCAGAGCTTCGTGGTATGGGTGGCTTTGGCGCGTTAAGTCCTGGTGAGAGATCTAGCACACCCCAACCAGGCTCGTATCTCGATCCATCGCTTCAGGAGTCTGATGCGGACCGATCATTTTCACAATCAACACTCCAGGCAACCCAACAACAAAGGGTGCTTCATTCTAATGACACTGCCATCGCTCAACGCGAGCGAGAGATCGAGGATATCGCGCAAGGCATCATCGAACTCTCTGACCTTTTCCGAGACCTTCAGAACATGGTCATCGACCAGGGCACTATGCTGGACCGTATCGACTATAATGTTGAGCGCATGAACACTGATGTCAAAGCCGCCGATAAGGAGCTAGTAGTCGCTTCTGGCTACCAGCGGAGGACAACCAAACGTAAGATTATACTTCTTCTTATTCTTATTATCTTTGGCATGATCATTCTATTAGTGATCAAGCCTAAAAAACACGAGTAGAGGCGTTTGGCCATTGAAGATCTCGGCGATGCCCGCTGTCCTCGAACTTCGAACGTAGGCATGGAGACGCAGCCTTGATTATATACATGTATCAATACAATGTAAAGCAGGTCATGAGGGACATGTCACCGGTGTGTTTGGAGTCACGGTTGTTTTTTGTGTTTCTTTATCTTATTACATAGCTAGAATCAGCTTTTACCATGACACCTCGTGGCGTAGACGGTAGATCATTTGCTTCTCTTTTTATCATAACTTTGTCCCAAAAGCTTGGAATAGCTCTTCCATACCTTGGGTTTCTGGGTCGCGATCTCCGACGCCAGCTGGGCCTCGCTAGGAAGTATCTCAGAACCCCATGCCTCTTCCACCAGTTGCTTCAAGTGTGCGGGTGAGAGCTCCCTATCATCTCTGGCTCTAGCCCTTGTCCTTCCCGGCAAATGTGCTACCACGAGACGGTTAATGATGGCGCTTCGCACTACTTGTTCATCGATATAGACACCTTTGTCCCTCAGCAAAGCCAGCAAACGAACACCACATGCCAAATCAAAGTCCGCAACTCCTGCTGGCTTGAGCTTTGTGAGCGAAGGTTGAGTCGGCTCCAGCCCCAATGTTATGTCGAAGCCCCAGCGAAGGATGGCACGCTGGAGATTGACATCGAAGATCTTTTGCATGGGATGTTGCCTGTTTGTGAATGGCAGATCGGCGGGTATGCAAAATATATAGTCGGATTTATGCCGTTTTTGTGAAGAACGGCAAGGCTTTTCGTCCGATTTTGACTTGGTGGGTAGGACCGTTGGTTCGTCTTGAGTCGAACCTATTTCGGCTCTCCAGAACTCCTCCTTGAAGTGACTTCTCTTCTTCTTGCCATCAGGAAAAGAATAGTAATGGGACCATGCTCCTGAGTCGCTGTCCGAATCATAGGGTTTCGGTTTAGCTTTAGGGGGCATGTCTTGCCAGTGCACCGGTATCAAGCCTCCAGGATCTGGGCTGTATATTTCGCATATCTCATAGCTAAACTCCTCGAGTTCTTTGAAACGTCCCAGACGTCCAAGATTGTAGAGCAGTATTTGCCAGTATTTGATAGGAACAGCGACCCCATGCCTTGCCACCCGTAGTGACATTCGGATAGCCCTATCGACCTGAGGATCCCCCTGTAAGCCGTGGATCTTCTGCTTACTTCTTTTGGGATGATACCAGATATCTTCAAAAACACGGTGAAGAAGTCCCTCCGAGTTCTTTTGTTCTAAAGTGACACTCATGCTGTCCATCTTATCAAGAACACTCCTCACTTGCGCAAGGCCTTTTGCTGATATTGCAATACTGAGGTTTCGGTTTAGCTCCTTTGAGAGTGCCTTGTTCGGTTTCGATACTGGCTTGGCTGCCAGACCCTCGACCTCTTGAAGTAATCGTTCCCGCCTCCAGTCTTGCTCTCTGGCAGAGGCTGCTAGGAGCATCAGTCGTGTTTCTGAATTGTCGAACTCGGCTGGGTGTATATCACAGTGCAATAGGTCTCTGAGCAAATCATCTTCACCTCTTTCAGCGAAAGATGTCAGAGCTTTGCAATAGATTGTAGGTGTAATAGTCATTCCTAACTCCCGAAATTGAGCTAGGCGATGAGTAACTCCCCGGGCGTCGTCTTCCCTCAAAGCAACGGACTGTAATGATTGTGACCCAACTGTGCGAAGACCAAGCTTATGCATCAGGCTGATGGCAAATTCTGAAGAAGTCCAAGAGCTGGCAAACCAACGGGCTGTAAACTTATCGCTGTAGATACCCTTATTCCGGTCCGGTTGAACATCTTCAGGTTCTGAGCTTGCCATAGCATTACCAAGACCTAAGTCTCGGTCGAGTACTGCTAGCTCTTCTTTTGTAAGCTGTACTTTGGGAAAATAGCGAGAAAGAAAGTCGAGAAACGGCATCGACTTTGGCGACTTGGCATAGTCGTTGAATAGGATGAATCGCTTTCTCCAAACACGAGCTGGGTGTGATTGGCCGGAGTCGAAAAGAGCTGGCACAACATAGTCGTACAACTCACGATAAGGATTGAAAGCGTACATCCTCGTCAAAGTACTCTGAATCTTGGGAGAGAAATCGATAGCGAAACTCGCCAAAAGAGCACCGAAGCTATCCAAGTCGGGACGAAAGGCAGGCAGTAGTTTCAGATGCCAACGGAATGCGGCTTCGTAGTCAGTTTGAGCTAGATAGAAATGAACCACTTGCAGATAAAACTCGGGCCATTCGAAATGGTAAGTTTCTTGGAGTTCCTGGGCAAATGTAAAAAGTTCCTCCATCCGGTCAGGGTGCGCCAATGCTGCCTTTAAAATATTGTCACGCAGAAATACGGCTCGAGGTTCGGTTACAAGATGCACATTGCCTTTGTTCCGAAGCTCCAGAAACGTCTCCCAAGTTCCCTGGTCGCCAAGGCTATGACGGATCGCTACGATGCGACGTTCCCATGAAGATATTTCATCTGAGTCGGTTTCGTTTCTCGGCGGAACGGCGAGTTCACGTCCATGCATTCGAATCCCTAAAGGAATGATCGATTTACGTTTTGACCGCCGGGATAGAGTATCTTGTCGTGCAGCCCGTCGCTTGGAACTGGACGGACCACGAGTCTTGTAACTTGTCGCATTCTCAACCGCTTCGTGAGGAAGTATACAATCTTCGTTACTGTGTGAAGCCGTAGTTGCAAGCGTTCGCGCCGTATATCGATATCCATTCTGGGCGAGGGTATTGATGCATTGAGCGTATGGGGGCTGGCGAACTCGAAATATTGTAGGAGTTCGATGCATGGCTGGGTAAATTCACCAGCTTCAGCTGGTATCGTATCATCGCATCGGTCGGTATCGAGGAAACAGTGGTAAAGTCATCCAGATTGTTCAAAATTTAGACTTTGTGATAACGCCCAAAAGCTACCTCATATCCCAAAGCTCCAAATCTTTTTGTTCGCGCATCGTAAAGTTGCTCCCGTCACTAGCAGTGGGAACTGGGGGTCCTTGCACGTGCCCTTCCACCAACAGGAACGACAAGAGCTCTTGCTGAGTCATGCCAACACCCGGCTTCCAATCAAGATATGGCCTCATTTCTTTACCCGAACTTCGACATCCTCCGTTCACCAACTCAACCACTCCACGCGAAACCAACCATCGAAGCCTCCCCGAACTCTCATCACCCGACTTCAAAATGGCGTACGTACAACTGATTCGCGGCCGACCCTCACGATAGCTTTGGCCGCCCCGACCAACGTCAATGGCTCATCCCGAGCTTCGGGCATGGCAGAACATTCACATCATACGAGAATCCGTCACTGACGCTCATCCAGTCTTGTCGACGCCAAGAACCCCGTTCCTCAGAACCAGCGATTCTACCAGAACGCCTACAAGAACCACACCCGTCTTTGGAAGATTGTACGACCGAATTGACCATTCCGCTGTTTTGACTTTCCGGCTGACCGACCTGACAGGGCCCTCGCAGCCGCTTCCTCATGACCCCCTACCTCATCCTTCTCTGGGGTACCCTCGGCGGTAAGTTCCCTACAGGTTCTGTGTGTGAATATAGGTTCGGGTGCTGATAGGTCTCAGCTTCCTTTTACGGCGCTGGCCGCAAGGTCCTCGGCTACAACTCTTACTTCGGCAACTAAGCGATGGAAGCTACTTGGCTTGCTCTATAGTCCACCAGCGATGGAAGGCCAATGTGATTAGTAGTTTGAGTGAATAGACGGAGATGACACCACGGTGATATCCTGACGAGATAGTGTTTCGATGTGCGTGGATAGAAACTAAGACAAAGACCTCAGTCAAATCGTGATATCTATTCACACGTCATTGCCATTAAACCTGGACTCCTAAACTTTAGAATACATGAAGAACTCAGAAAATTGCATGCATCAAAAAGTGACGTCTAGTGCACTGCACCAACCTGCAACTCTCCATTTTTGGAGATTTGACAAAAATCCAATCGGGCTCGCTCTAATAGCCCGTGGCGCCAGGCGCCTTCTCGTCCTTTCGTAGGCTCAGAAGCAACTCTCGGAATCGCTCCTTGCCTGATCCAGAAGCACCTCCCTTGGCGCCCTTGCCGCTCACATCCACCAACTTGGCGATGCGATCCCAGCTGGTGCCACCAGAGACAGTATCCTCTCGGCTTTCCAGAAACTCCTCAGCTTCCTTTCGTGTCTGTGCGATACCTTTTTCCTTCTTGTTGTTGTAGTTCTCGTAGAAGTCATCGATGTTCTGCTCAGCTTCTTTGACCGTCTCCTCTCGCTGGGCAGCAAATTGTTCGGCACGCTTGGCGATTTGGTTGTCTCGGCGCTCGCGCCACTCCTTGATAACTTCAGGCTCCTGCTCTTCTTCGGCGAAGGCCTGATATCCTGAGTTGTAGCTGACAGAAGGTCCTCCTGTGACGGCAGTTCCAGCAGAGACCCCAGTACCCTATTTGTTTTTATAAGTTTCTATGTCCGGAGTATTCCAACAAATTGACTTACAGCTTCGGGATTGGTCAGATCAGGGAACTGAGACTCGAATGTAGACTGCTCGTTATCACCAGTGCCGCCGAGAAGGTCACCGTCAGCATCTCCGAAGGCAGCGGCGTCATCGTTGGTCGCGAACTGGTCTGCATCGTCTCCCAGGAGAGCTTTCTCACGAGCAAGGAAATCGTCAGTCGAAGGCTCGGCAGTAGGGTCTTTGATATCGGTTTGCGCTGAATTACAGATTAGCTGTCATTCTGCGCATGCGTTGTGCTGAAGCACATACCCCCGGAATCGAAGTCCTCGAGCGAAGGGAATCGGTCGGCCATTTTGAATGTGCAAAAATTTAAAGATCGATTTTTTGAGATTATGTATGCGCGGGTTTGATTGGCGTTTTCGGATGATAATGGTGGAATTAGGGGGGATCGTTCGAAGGCGGCGACTGTCAGTGAATGCTGTTGTTATGGTCCTCCTATTCAGTTACCAGTTACTGCCAAGTAGGCCATCACTTGCTGATGAGGTGGATTCTGCCGGGCGGTGAGCAGCGCTTAGCTTGCTACGGTGGGTCAGGTATATGCACTAAAGCCCTATCAGCATGCATTTACAAGCTATTTTCGCTTTACCGGATGTTGATTCTGTTTGACCAAGCTACCTATTGTTCTATAAACTCTCCTTGTTTTACCAAAGAAAACATTTCGTTTCATCGCACATTCGAGTTACGCATCACTCTAGGTCCCGCGGCATACATCCACAGGCGAATCAGATCGTAACGAGATTCGAATTTGTTTATTGCGTGTGGAAACAGGTTAGCAGAGGCTTCGGACATTATTCCTGCAAGTAGCTGTAGTAGACGTTTCCAAAGTGACACTACAAAAACAGCTACTGAAAGCCAGCTCTTAATAATACTCGTGGCATCTCGTTGTGCCTACTGGCCTGTATTCGCGTTTATAAGTTGTCATTGCTTACCCAGTCTGGCCAAGAAAGAGGCCATTATTACCAAAGATGGCTTACAACGATGACTCTGTATTGGCGCGACTTTCATCGCTGAATGAAAGTCATGACAGCATCGCTACAGCTGCACAATGGATCATGTTCCATCGGTACGTTTTCTTGCTCAACATTATCGCACTACATAAATGGTTGACAACAAGCGCAGGAGGCATGCGGACAGAACCGTACAACTGTGGATGCAGCGTCTCAAAGACTCGTCCAGCACAAAACGGTTGAGCTTAATTTATCTCGCGAACGGTATGTTAGCCTACAAGGCGCGCTGAACCTGGCTGATTTAGAATATAGAGGTTGCTCAACAGTCTAAAATCCGGCATAAGGATGACTTCATCATTGCTTTCGCGCCAGTGATCGCCGAGGCTGCTTCTGTTGCCTATAAGGGCGCCCCGGCAGAACTCCAGGCGAAGCTGAAGCGCGTTATAGACGTTTGGAGGGATCGCTCGATTTTCGAAGCGCCAATTCAAGCTGCGATTGATGCTCGCATTGGAGGTGAGTCCAAACCGACATGACCTGGTTGATAAAACTAGTGGCTGATTATCTGGTTAGAACTCGATAAGGCTCGTGGTACGGCCAAACCTGGTTTTGCTGGCTCTCCATTTGGTGGTGGTGGTGCCGCTGCCGCTGCCATCCCATCCGAGTTTGCACCTCTTGTGTCTGCTCATCAAAATGTCAGCAAACTGAGCACTCCTCTCAAAGCCACAATCACATCAGCAAACCAAGAATACGAGAAGCAAACAGATCCGTCTACTCCTGTGCCTTCTGCTCCTGTCTATGCGGCTCGCCTGAACGGACTTCTCAAAACCTTGGCGAATGCTGAAAGTGCGGTTGCTGAGTGTGTGAAAGCAAGGGAGGGTCTTGTCTCTGGCCTGGAGACACTGCTCAACGCCAACCGTGCCGCATTAGAGCAAGAGAAATCTGCTGCGGCTCAGCTGACTTCCCGAAAGACCGAGGTTGAGGAGAAGAAACACCAGGTTGAGATTGGTATCATGCGAGCGCTAGGTCCCGCCGACAGCAATGGCTCTCCAGGGCAAGCAGACTCATCTGGCACACCCCCGGAGCCAGACAGGCCAGAAATCGAGGCACTCACTCCACCATCCTTCGAACCTTTCGACGCGCCCACTCCCGAGGCATTGACACCAGAGGGTGAGCCTGCAGCTGCTGTTGCCGAACCTATTTCTGCTGTCGTTGAAGAAGGGGAAGAAGAACCTCTATCTTACCAATCATTGCCGATCTCAATCAATGGGTCGAATAAGCGTCGTCGGGTCGACAATGAAGAGTTTCCTGATCTAGGTGGAGATGACGGAATTGATGCCGATGTTGCTGAGATGCTGAAGGGGGAGCCTCAATCATGATTAGATCCTTGATCTTCATGCACCTACGACACGATTTGTGAGTCGGGTTGCGCTGAACTATGTTCTCGCGAACCCTCCCTGGATTGACGGTTTGTCAAGGAACAACTGTCTAGAAATGTCTCTGGAAAGAGTGTACTACTAAGAATATTGTAATTTGGCTGTTTGTACAGATGCCTAGGTAGTTATACTAAATTTGAATACTTTTAGTACATATATCAACTAAGATTAAATGTAGTTTCTCTACATTTAAATGACATAGGATTGCAGTAGCGACAAGAGCACAGTGATCACTAACTATTTTGAAGGCATGTTTCTAAACGCATTTGCGCGCCAAAGGGCAATGGAGCGCATGGGCTGTTATTGGTTGAATGCATGTCCTACCCATCTGCTCACCATCGTGATCAAACATTTGAGATGCAAGCAAATACCCTTTTCGGTGTGAAGCCGAGTGCATTCGGTCCCGATCGGAGCAACCCAGAAGCCGTAATCGTGTAGCTCCGAGGGACCATCAGCGCGACAGGGTCCCACCTAATTTTTTTGTGAGCCCATCTACATTAGGTGGGTTTGTCGCAACTCGGAAGCTGAGAAATGCCGCTGCGACAATGACGGCATCATAACCTCGACTTTGATCCTTCTTGCTCAAGCAAACCTCTCTGTCAGCTTCATCAATCTCCCGCACCCTACAGCTCGACCTCTCCTCTTTTTCTCCGGCCGACAGCGCCGCTTCTGAATATGCTACGCTGAGTGGGCGTCTGATCAATTCCCTGCCGTCATCATGGTCCCGGGAGTAGCACGCCGCGCGCTGCTCCCACGTCTCGCCGAGCCCTCGCAAGTGTCTCTGGCTGCATCGCGAAGTCAACTGGCATATTCGCTCTACAAGTCCGAAGCTCTACCTCTGCAGACGAGGCTTTTCCACGCCTCCAGCACCCGTCAGGCCGCACTCCCTCCGTTCTCAATCGCTGCGTTCCGGTCATCAGCAAACAATACTCTATCCCGTGCTCAGCTTGCCTCGGTGCCAAAGCAATATCTTCAATGTGGTTCAGTCTCGCACGCCGTTCAACAGTTCTCAACTGCACCCCGTTTACTCCAAGAAATTCAGACCAAGGTCGAGGAAGGCGCCAAGAAGTCTGTCGAACTTGAAATCAATCGAGATCTTGCCGAGGATGAACATAAACAAGAGTTTGCCAAAAGCGAGAAGGCCGCCAGGGCTGCACAGGTCAACTTAGCTGCTAAGCTCTCCAGGGAGGGAAAGCAGGCTGGTAAAGCTGGTTCGGATGAAATAGTACGACTGATCAAGATTGCCCGTCCAGAAATCCGCTGGCTCGGTATTGCCTTTGTCTTTCTGGTCATTTCATCTAGCGTCACTATGTTGATCCCATTCTCTGTTGGTCGAATCTTGGATCTTGCTACCAAAGGCGAGGCCGATGATGTCCGTCTTTTTGGTCTAACAATGAACCAGTTCTTCTTTGGCCTGGGTACTGTCTTAACTATTGGAGCCATGGCTAACTTCGGTCGAGTCGTCCTTCTCCGAATTGTCGGCGAGCGAGTTGTTGCTAGACTTCGATCTCAGCTTTATCGACGTACATATGTTCAGGATGCTGAGTTCTTCGATGCGAACCGAGTCGGAGATCTCATTTCACGCCTCAGTTCCGACACTGTTATTGTTGGTAAATCCGTGACCCAAAACCTCAGTGATGGTCTTCGCGCTCTCTTCAGTGGGGGTGCTGGTTTTGCTATTATGGTCTGGACAAGCCCTCAGTTGACTGGTCTTTTACTGCTTATGTTCCCTCCTATCGCCGTTGGAGCTTTTGTTTATGGTCGAGCCATTCGAAATGTCAGCAGATCCATCCAGAAGAACCTGGGTACTCTGACCAAGATTGCTGAGGAACGACTGGGCAACGTCAAGACAAGTCAAGCGTTTGTCGGTGAAGTACAGGAAGTTGGACGCTACAACAACCAGATTCGGAAGATCTTTGCTCTCGGTAAAAAGGAATCACTCATTGCCGCCACATTCTTTGCTTCAACCGGCTGGGCTGGCAACATGACTATTCTTGCCATGTTAGTGATGGGAGGTGGATTCGTACGAAGCGGAGCCATGTCACTTGGAGATTTGACCTCTTTCATGATGTATACGGCATTCGCAGGGTCGAGTCTATTTGGTCTCTCCGGATTTTACTCAGAACTCATGAAGGGAGTTGGTGCCGCGAGTCGACTTTTCGAGCTCCAGGATCGCAAACCTGGAATTCCACAAACGGTTGGCGTCCAGGTGAAGTCGGCGCAAGGTCCTATCAAGTTCACTGACGTCAGCTTTGCCTACCCTACTCGGCCAGCTGTTAAAATTTTTAACGGGTTGGACTTTGAGATCCCCTCGGGCAGCAACGTGTGTGTTGTTGGTCCATCAGGAGGTGGTAAGTCAACAGTGGCATCTTTGCTCTTGAGATTCTACAATCCTACATCGGGCACCATCACTATCAACGGCCAGGATATCTCTAAAATGAACGTCAAGTCCCTGCGAAGAAGGATTGGCATGGTTTCTCAGGAGCCTGTCCTCTTCTCTGGGACGATTGCTGAGAATATTGCCTATGGCAAACCTCAGGCGAGCCGTTACGACATCATTTCCGCTGCTCGACGAGCAAACTGCAACTTCATCAGCGACTTGCCCGAAGGTTTGGAAACCCAGGTTGGTGCTCGTGGCTCCCAGCTCTCTGGTGGTCAGAAGCAGCGAATCGCTATTGCTCGAGCTCTGCTCAAGGATCCTGATATTCTGATTCTTGACGAGGCTACATCAGCGCTAGATGCCGAGTCAGAGACTCTCGTCAACGAGGCTCTGGCTGGCCTTCTGCGTGGCCGCAACACAACCATCTCCATTGCCCATCGACTCTCTACTATCAAGCGGTCTGATCAGATCATCGTTCTTAACAACGAGGGCAAGGTTGCCGAAATTGGCAGCTACAAGCAGCTTGCTGCCGACAACGACAGCGCGTTCAGTAAGCTCATGGAGTGGCAGATGAGCGGCGGCGAGGTGTCCAAAGATGGCGGGTCGACTGCTTCCCGGGCGCATATCACCGAGGCTGAGGAACTCGAGGACGATCTAGACAGAGTGGAAGAGGGGGAACCTTTTGAGCTCGAGGAAGAGAGCAGGAACTCCAAGAGCGAGGAGAAGCGTCCTTAAAGCAGACAAGATAGCATAGAGTAGGCAAGCTTCCCGCAGGGATGTAATAGGCATAGGGGGAGAAAGATTAGACGAATCATGCACATTATATACCCTGGTATATATGTCTGAGTCTCCTGGGCGGATGATCGCACCGCCAGCAGCTGCAGAGAGAACTCCACTCGACATGTATCTTACTTTCATTGGCGTCGGTCCGGTCTGGTTATTTAAACCCTAAAATGGAAGAAACGGCAGTGGTGGGGATGGACAGCTAAGTATAGAAAACAAAATCTCAATATCTCTTACAGTTTAATTTTGATGCTTGTGTGACGGGTAAATAGGGGATCACTCCCTATTTGGCAGTTTGAGTATTGAGCAGAGGCATGCAAAACATACTGAATTATCCAGGGTACATACACAAGCGCACAACTTGTTATTGCGTATTTGAGTAGTGTTGCGTTGACCAAGCCTTGATGAGACTGCGAAGTAGAGGCCAATAAACCAACTCCAGGTTAGGCTGGTCGGCAACGGCTTGTCACATGTGACCCCAATTTGGGTCAAAGCATGACCCAGATCTCTTAACCGGTTTCTCCCTTGTGTTGAAACAACTCTATTTTGACCAAAGAGGGTATTCTGATTGCAATTTGCTGCTGTTGATTAGCAATTTCCTGCCTAGCGAAGCCCGTTGAGCACCTCACTCGAGCGCCATGTCAACAGAAACCGAGGGAACCTTCGAGGTGGCAGACGCCAGCCTTTACACCAAGACCTGGACGGTGCGTAATGATCAAATCATTATTTGGATCAAATGAGAACTGACGTGACGACAGCCGCAAGGTAACATCCGAGCCAAGGTGGTCCACGTCCATGGCTTCAGCGACCATGTCAGCTGGTACGATGACGTATATCGAATTTTAGCCTCGAGTGGCATCCAGGTCTTCGGTTTTGACCAGAGAGGCTGGGGCCGAAGCGTTAAGCAGCCCTCTGACAAAGGAAACACGGGCTCGACACAGCGAGTTATTGCTGACATTGCGGCTTTCATCGAGAGCAAGCTGCCATCGGATGTCCCGATATTTGTCCTGGGCCACTCCATGGGCGGCGGCGAGATCGTCACACTTGCAGCCGACCCCAAGTACGCCAAACTCGTGAGCCAGGTGCGTGGCTGGATCCTCGAGGCGCCATTCATCGGATTTGCCCCTGAAGAAGTCCCGAGCTGGTTCAAGGTCGTCGCAGGAAGGCTGGTCTGCAAAATTCTCCCGAGGTTCCAGCTCAAACATGTACTCGATGTCGCGAACTTGACACGAAAGCCTGAGGTGGCCAAGGCCTTCAAAGATGACCCTCTGTGCCACGATACAGGCACATTGGAAGGCTTGGCGTCGCTACTCGATCGTACAGCAGTTTTGCAGTCGGGTTCTGTAAAGCTAGGCAAGGAAGTAAGGTCGCTGTGGCTTGGCCACGGAGACCATGACAAG
Organism: Fusarium nurragi; assembly: GCA_012977755.1. Lineage (NCBI taxonomy): Eukaryota > Fungi > Ascomycota > Sordariomycetes > Hypocreales > Nectriaceae > Fusarium > Fusarium nurragi. The sequence continues at coordinate 23,773 of JAALXI010000125.1, read as the reverse complement.
GCCTGCAGCTATCAAGCGGCCGTAGACTTTGTACAGAAACAAGACATCGAGGATAAGGTTATCAAGACGTATGTTGGAGGATATCATGCGCTGCATGTAGATCTGTGCCAGGAGGAATATGCAAATGACATTACTGAATGGATCTTGGAGAGGAGTCAAGATGAGAAACCGATCGAGTCAAAGCTATAGGGCAGAAGCAAGGATCACCCGATCCGAGCAGTACTTTCTTGCCCCAAGGCAGTCGACAGAGCTTGTATCACTTTATATGACTATATCTATTTTGATGTTTGCGGAAGGTGAGAACACGACAGTATTTATATAAGACTGACCAGCAGTCATAAGCACGACAGTCACAACTCACAAGTGTGGCTGGCTGTATAACCGGTTGCTTATACGAACCAAGCCAGTAGACTGAACAATGGCTTCACTTTCGTCTTTCTTGGCGTAGTCATACCGAGTCCAGAAGAAGATCTATGGAGTGCGGATCGTGCATCAGATGATCCAGGGCGGGCCCATGCTCCGTCTCCAGCTCCGTAGACACCCGAAAGACAGACGTTTCCTGGACGCCAAAGGCTATGGAGCGCCGAGACCTGCTCCGGGTGTTTCCTAGGCGTTTCGGGGCCGTATTTGAACTATAATTGAACGTCGTCCGCTCCTCGGTTTCGAGATTAGAGACTTGTTTCCATAAGTTATGTCATGTCTTCCTGCTAATCCATTTCTTGGGTTCCCCGTCGATCCCGGACTTGACACTCCCCGCCTGAGCGCTGAGGAGCTATCTCGGCTCGCGCGGGCGCATCAATCACTAACCATGTTTGGGAGCTTGGGCATTTTGCACTATCGCTACGGCCTACGATTCACATGCTATCTTGTTAACGCTGTGCTGCTCCTCCTCTTTTGAAATGAGCACACGTGGGAGGATTACTGGTTTATCCAGACTGACTACAGGACTTGCGAAAGTCAAGAATTAAATTCATTCTCCAGGCTGTACCCTTTTTTGTCGATTGGCTTACTCAACGCCCCTATACACACCCAGCTATACTAGCAAAGCTGGATGACATACGGACTACAGCTTATGATATTTCTGATGATCGCAGCGCTAGTTGACGCTGTTGAGGAGGGAGCTACTCCGCTCCTTGAGGTTTATCTTTCTTGCTCTGACAACTGATCCTCCATTCAGCCGTCGTATTGTGTAACAAGTAACATCGTTATTGCGTATCTGATTCTCCGATATATCGCTACTGAGGGCCACCTCGTTTACCATGACGCCTGATAAGAGCAGCCACGTCGCTCACCACACACAGGCCATCCACCTGCAATCCCTCGAGCGTGCACGCAGCAGTTCACGACACTCGACCACGCGCAATGGCGCCAGCACCGCTTTTGAGCCTGCGATGGCTGACGACAATGAGACCATCGCTAGAAACGTTTCTCATGTAACAGATGTCGAGAGTCAGCTCACCGCCACTGGCCGCCGGCGGCCCAGCTCCGTTGATAATGACCCATATGGCCTCTCCCGCGCCTACAAGACCGAGTCCGACCTTGAAGCCATCAAAGCCAACACATCGCGGAAGCGTGATAGTCTCCCTGGCCTCAAATGTGTCCCCAGCAAGGTTGGCTCGAAGATCAAGGCCCGCAAGCTGCAGGGCTTCTACAAAAATCAGAATGCGGCAATCGATCGCATGCTCAAGACAGTCGAAGAGCATCGAGACGAAGCCCGCGACCAGCATGGCGAGGACCAGCTCAAGTTCCGCATCGCTGTTTGGGGCTCCCTTGCCGCCAATCTTGCCCTGTCAGCTATTCAGCTCTTTGCTGCCATCTCGTCAGGCTCTCTCTCACTCTTCACCACCATGGCCGACTCCGTCTTTGACCCTCTTAGTAACCTCACCCTCATCATGTCGGCTCGAGCAATTCGTCGTGTCGATGCCCGGCGTTTCCCTGCTGGAAAGGCCCGTCTCGAGACCGTTGGCAACATTGTCTTTTGCTTCCTCATGATCGCGGTCTCGCTCATTATCATTGCGTTCGCTTGTCAAGAATTGGTCCAGTCGAAAGGGGATAAAGATTTTCACCTTCCTGCTGTCCTTTCGGTTTGTTGCGCTTTTGCCACCAAGTTTGGGCTCTTCCTGTACTGCTGGGCTCTCAAAGACAAGTACAGCCAAATCAACATTCTCTGGCAGGATCACCGCAATGATCTTCTCATCAATGGCTTTGGTATCCTTACAGCTACCGGCGGTGCAAAGCTGGTTTGGTGGATTGACCCCATGGGCGCCATCATTCTATCGGTTCTAATCTCTTGCATTTGGCTACGTACCGCTTTTGGCGAGTTCCTCCTTGTCGTCGGAGTTACTGCATCTGTCGAAACACAGCAGCTCATCACGTACGTGTGCGTTACACACGACGACTCAATTGTTGGTATTGACACCGTTCGTGTGTATCACTCGGGTCCTCGTCTGATCGCCGAGGTTGACATTGTCATGGACCCGACACAAACTCTCCAAGAGAGCCATGATGTTGCGGAGGCGCTGCAAATTAAGCTGGAGGATCTACCCGACATTGAGCGAGCATACGTTCATATCGACTACGAGACAACGCACAAACCAGAACACGCATTTAAGAAGGACATGTAGGTCTAGCTATGGAATGTGTTTTCAGGGCATTTTGAGCCGTTGAGAAGGGAACATTGGAGTTTAGCGTGAGGAGACAGGGGGGGTCAGACGCCGTACTTGGGTGCACGACCAAGGAACCTGGAGAAAATAATGGAGTGCGTCTTCTTGAGTGGCGTGAAATCAGTTGAGCTTGAAGAAGCCGCGCAAAGCTGACGGGGCGAATCATGGTTAGTTTTTGGTAGGAAACAAAGTCATCATAATGCAACGACGGCTCACGTGGACTATGCAAGTGAGAGCGTGTGATGCATAGAAATCAAGCTGATAGCTGGATTAAAGCAGGTAAAGTCGAGCTAGTCCATGCGTGCATTGCAGATCCCGGCATCGCAGAACTGCTAAGATCTGGGGAACACACAAGGGGGGTTTGCCAAATCAGAGCCGTTTTTCTTTTCTGCCTTTGTACTTGTACGTGCAATTGTACATATTAATGTTGAAGCGATGAGTGAGACACGTTGGCATGGAAGATTTTCTTTGCCTCGCGTGTCTTTATCCCGATCTCTCGAGTGTCTCGGTGTGCCATGTCCCAGTGGCGCCCAATTTGATATGCGAGACAACACATTGGGCATCGGAGACTGGCATCTGGCCCGAGTCTGGGGAGATTTGAATGTCTTCATAATAGCCCAAGGGCGGGATATAAAAAAGAGGTCTTGCGACGTGTCACGGTGGGAAGGGCAGAGAGGGATTTATTGGTGTATGCTAACGTTTTTATCCAGGGACGGGCCTGGAATGGTTGAGATTAGGTGCCTAGGCTGTAGGTGCACGTATTCGAGCGGCGCGTCACATACTCGCAGCAGCAACTTACAGATAACAAGGGGGAACATAGTCTAACATGCCCAGTCTCGGTTGTATGCAGGAGCCCGATCCGGGTTCAATCCCTGGGAAATCCTGGACGCAAAGAAAAAAGACCAGCAAAAGCTTGCGAGGTTGGAGCTAAGCAACTCTCAATTCCATCATCGTGCAGCCGTTGAAATTAGTGGCGAGTCGCTAGAGCCGCCCCGAACTACGGAGGAACGGGCTACAGTAACGGAGTACCAAAACGGTCAGTACTGAAGCCTCACTTTCTTTCGTACGGACGTGCGGGGAACCAGTCCAACAGGAATTGAGCACTCTGAGCACAATTATATGCGGCGCTGCCCTTGAGCTCCTGAGCCCGAACAGAGTGTCGTGGTCTCGGCGCTTCTAGAACAGTAGAGTTCCTTAGGGTCATTGGTGGCTTGGAGTAGAGTTTAGTGCCTGAGATGAAGGGTCAAGGAGACTCTCTGGTGCTACCAAAGCAAAGGAAGAGAGCCCTGAAGAAGAATCACTTCTTCCCCTAACGACCACCTGCTATGGGCACCTTAGCTACTTAGCTTATAGGGAGCTGTTCAGGCCCACAGGAGCTTAGCTTAGCTTCCAGGTTACCCCCAAAGGTGTCCGGGGTCCATCATCGGATCATCACAGATTGAATCAACACTCCATACTAACCTGGTACCTACCTCGACTGTAAGGTAAGGTGCTGTTGCGGCCATTCTCATGTCACGCCTTGCTCTTCGCTTCTCTCTTCTTCTCCTCCCCCCCCTCTCTCCTCCAACTTTTGCTGTCGCCTTTAGAAAGCATCATCATACGTCGTAGTATTGTTTCCAAACAAAAAAAAGGACACACTACTACACTACGTTAGCTTTCAACAGTATCCATGCTAACGTTGGATCAAGCTTGTTATTCCTGTTCCTTCTCGTTGGCTTGGTCCCCTCGACGCGCTTGCTCAAATCGCGATATCACGACATCTTCCTCAAAGCTCTCATCCATGGGTTGCTGACCGTCTCTCCAACCTGCCCTGTTGTAGCTGACCAGGACAATCTGCGCCGAGGTTCGTCTTGCAGCTAGCTGGTCAACCACTCCTGTTATACGCCACCATGGCCGTTCAAGCTACCAAAGGGGAGCATGTTTATGCTACGGTTCGTCTTCTGCTGCGTTCGCTACGTCCTATCTTTCTACGATCGCCTGGCTAACAAAAGAACAGCTTCTTCTAAGCGACTCCTATCTTCCTGGTCAGTCAATTGACTTTGGCGCGGCATAGACTTTAGCTGACACATTCCCAGGCGCACTCGTCCTCGCTCACTCTCTTCGCGATGCTGGAGCCCATCGCAAGTTGGCAGTGTTGGTCACACTCGATTCCGTGTCTGGCGACTCGATTACGCAGCTCAAGGTAAACCATTACAGTAATTGCGCAGTTTCGAATTCGTCGTTGCTAATCAAGGCTTCTCTAGAGAGTCTACGACTACATCTTCCCAGTACCGCGCATTCGCAATGACAGCCCAGCCAATCTGTACCTAATGAATCGCGGCGACCTGCATTCGGCCTTTACTAAGATCAATCTGTGGAAACTCACTCAGTTTTCGAAAATTGTCTATATTGACGCTGATGTCGTCGCATACCGAGCTCCCGAGGAGCTCTTCGATATACCTCATCCCTTTGCTGCAGCTCCCGATATCGGATGGCCAGATTTATTCAACACCGGTGTTATGGTCTTAGAGCCCAACATGGGCGACTTCTATGCCATGATTGCCATGGCTGAGAGGGGAATATCGTTTGACGGCGCTGACCAAGGTCTAATCAACATGCATTATGGTCAACAGTATCATCGCTTGAGCTTCACCTACAACGTCACGCCATCTGCCCACTACCAATACATCCCAGCGTATCGGCACTTTCAATCTAGTATTAACATGGTGCATTTCATTGGCTCTAACAAGCCGTGGTTTACTGGTCGAGATGCACATTCTGGTGGCAATCCCTTCAATGAGATGATAGGACGATGGTGGGCGGTCTACGATAGACATTATCGGCACCAGGTTGGTTCGGCTATTCTACAGACAAACAGCTGTTTCTCTAACCTCATCTTTTAGGAATCTACTACTAGCAATACTTCGTCTGTTCCTCAGTATGTTCAATACTTTACCAAGGGGGAATGGCACCCTCAACAAGTCCACGCGCAGCCTTCTAGAAGCGAACACCATCATGATCACGATTCTGCTTCTGCGAAAGGGGAGCATCAAGGATCTCAGGGTGAGCAAGGTCTGGGGCAACATGCCGAATCGTCTCATGACAGCTATTCGGAACCTGGAACAGATCATCATGGACAACATTCCGTTCCCCTTGGCGAAGAGTCTGGCTCAGCCCCTGAACATCAGCCCGAGCAGCATCATGAGCATGTTTCCGAGCATCACCAGCCCAAACAAGAGCCACCCCCGATTACGATGCATGATTGGGATGCTCAGAGGTAGGCTCATCGTTATTGAAAACTGTCGTTTTACTCTGGACATAAGATGCTGACTTTACAAGACACCCCCCTCCTTCTGATTCGAAACCTGAGGCGATGAACTTTCCTTCCACCCATTACGAAATGTCCCGTGATACGACTCCTTTCATCCCGCCCACACGATACCCGAGTCCTCCAAAGAATATGTGGTACGAAGTGCCAAAAGAGAGGCCGGCACCTCGATCAAAACCAGCTCCGGAGATCTTTCCTTGGGAACGCAACCGACCTCGACCGACGAGGACGTTCGCAGGAGAGCCTGAGCCAGCGCCCGAACCCGAACCTACCCTTGAAGAGCCTGGCTCAGATCCTGCTACAGGGTCTACACAGCTTTCAGTAAGAACCGAAGGTCTGCCAGAGCGCGCATCAGGACCTGGGGCAAAGAACGAGTCGACCACATCAACTCCTACAGTGCAGATTACTCCATCGGATCCATGGACAACATACACGCGTACAAATGCGTGGGATGAAGTGCCTGAGATTGAGCGGTATGTTGATCGTTTGCATGGTGGACATCGACGTGGTAAGAGTTCGACCTCTTCGGTAGGGCGTGTGAAAAGTCCAACAACTGGTACACGGAAGGACAACCAGAGCAGCTTCAAGCTTCGCGGTCTGAAGCTCACCGACTTTCCTAGCGCTGTCGACCGCCCCAGCTTGCCAGTTACGCCGGCCCCGATCCATCGGCACTCGTTCTGGGCCGGAGACGATGCGGAACACGAGGAAGAAGGAGCGAAGAAGCTCCCCGAGGCTGAAGGCGTTCCTACGCAGTCCGACTGGGTATGTGTGCATGGGAGACGATGGAGGCCTACAGACTGCCTGTGCGAGGTGACTGACTTGGTGCTACATCACCAGGATCCGCTAGTACAGCTCCAGAAGCTAGCCAAGCAACAATCGGATGCGTTGCTCAAGAAGCTCGGTGGCGATGGGGACGAGGGGAGAGAAGGAGGAGTGAGTCGCGAGATTCCAACACGCCCATTGCCTTTTGGTTCGGGTGATGTGAAGTCACCTACTTATGTTGCGCAGTCCGCCGCAGGCGTGTTAAGTCCCCAGCCGGTAAAAGGTGAAAGGTCGGCGGGTATATTGCGCGACATGAGCAGTGGCCGTCTCGACTCCGGATCAGCTTCGCAAGCGTCAACAATCCCTGAGCCGAGCTATTCAGGACCCGGTGCCGCCTGGGAGAAGAATGAGGATGTACCGCAGCACGAGACACCGTTGTTGCCTAAGGAGGAGGAACTGGATGCTCTCAACGCTTAGGAGGTCATATGTGCATTGACTGTCTCTTCTAACCGGACAGGCGACAAATGAGTTGGAAGGTTGAAGAAGGAATGATTAATGCGTTGCCGCTTCATGGCTATGAACGGACATGGTAATAAATACAGGTATGACGAAGGACTCTTGGGTATACACGGCATGGATGCAGGCAGGTCTGCTTTTATTCGTCATTGTTCTCTTGGTGCCCTTGTGCAGTGTTGTCAACAAGCTTCGAGAATTCCCGTCGATGGCAGAGGAAGAGAAGGGTGTATTTTTGCTTGAATACGGAGATTATGGCAGCGCTTTATAGGTGTCATCAAAGAGTAGGAAAATGATTCCCTTGCATTTTCTTTTGGATTTAGTCATTCGCTCTTTTGTTTCTTGCATCTCTGCATATCTTGCGCTCGTACTGGTTCTCAATTGTTTCTCTGTGTTTGCTTGGCTTTCTATTTTGTCATTTCTTTCTGCACCAATTCGTCAGCGTGTCTACGGGTTTCGTTCGTCATGGAACGGTGTTCCTGGATCATGGATCTTGTATAGCTAGAGATTGCATTGGGTAGCTTGCAAGTCAAGCGTTCAGATGTACAATATTCGCTTCAGCAAGTTTATATTTCACATTTCGAGCCTCTTGTGTTACGCCATTTAAAGACAAACAAATACTACACAACTCCTTTGAACGCCATGTCGCTATCTTGTGGTAATAAACAAATAAAAATGCGGTCTTGCTCTCTGCTGAGTCAGTGTGAATGTGTGTATGAGCATCAGGCTGTGAATGCTTATCACAAATACAACTAATCTTCATTTGTTGCGTCCTTAACCTCCTCATCCTCCACGTCTTCGACAGTCACGGCTTTGGCCTTGCCTTTCGAAGACTTGGTCTCTGGCGCTTCACCTTCATCGCCGTGCGACGGAGGGGTGCCTTGTGGCGTATGTTCATCCGCTGGGCTCGGCTGGGATGCGGCCTCAACAGGAGCAATTTGGCTTGAGCTTCCTTCAGCCTGGGACTCGTTCTGCGACGCATGTTCGGAATGGTCGAGGCGAGATCCATTACCAAAGAGTTGAGCTGATCCGCCCCAGTTAGGCATGCGAGGACTGGGAGCAACAACTTGAGGGGGGTCAACTGCAGAAGTGAACTGAGGCGCAAATTGAGGTGGACGGTGTTCAGTAGCAGCCACAGAAGGTGCATTCTCTGCCGATAGAGTATCACTACTCCTGATACCGATTGGCGATGGTTGTCTGGCAGCAGATGTCGGCTGACCAACAGGAATACTGTCTGACAGTGTCGTCGGAGGGCCGACCTGAGGAGAAAGCTGTGTCGAAGATTGTCCACCATCAAGTCGCTGGAGGGGCAAAAGGGACCAGCCAGGTGGGATAACAACTCCTTCTGGGAGCTCAGCACTACCGGCGGGGATGGGTACAGCGTTGAGGGGAGCACCATGACGAGCCATAAGGGGGCTGGGGTTCCGAGGAGGGACACCAGGGAATTGAGGGAAGCTGGGAGGTATAGCCATCTGAGGTGTCAAAGGATAAGGTTGGGGCATTAGAGGTTGGGTCATTGGGAAGACAGAAGGCGGTATTGGCTGTGTCTGGATGTTTGGTGCCTGTTCTGGGTGCTGCTGCCTCTGCCGAAGGCGGTGTAACTCTGCCTGGAGAAGCTGGAGGGTCTGTAGCTCTTGGTGCGCAACCTGGAGCGACTGCATCTCACGCTGGATCAACTGATCTGCCTGGCTTAGCAGGGTTCCGGCATTCTGCAAGCTATCTCCAGTAGGTAGGGACACTGGAACGGTCTGTCCAGCAACAACAGGGTTACCAGCTCCTGGCGTAGGAGGTGCCAGCCCTTGTTGATTGAGAGCAGCCTGGGGCATGCCAAATTGCTGCGCAAGTTCTCTTACTTGCTGTCCATTGGCACCGAATCCCACACGAAGAGGGCCAAAGTTGAAGATCCGTGGCCCAGCTGGTCGCTGTTCGGGCTGAGCCCCTCCATTCTGTTGCCCTTGAGCAGGAGCGACTCCAGGGTTTGCTGGCGGTTGCTGGTCCGCAGGGCGTCCGCCTCCAATTTCTATGCGAAGACCAGCGGCCCGGTTCTGGGCAGCACGAGCGTTCTCGCTAAGAGTAACAGGGCTGCGGCATGTTGGGCACACCTGCTGCCGTTCAAGCCAACTCTTGAGGCAGCCAAGATGCAAAATGTGTCCACAAGGCAGCTTCTTAGGTCGAATCCGGTCCATTGCGCCCGGGTTGTTCTCTGGGTCCCACGGTCGCATTTCTTCGCGGCAGATAATGCAGGTGTCTTCTCGTCCAAGCTCCTCTTGGGTGGCATCCGGATAACGGTTCATCTCCTGGATGGCTTTTCGGTATCGCATTAGGGCACCCAATCTCTTAATGAAGTCTCGTGCTGTCATGAACAGATCTCTCATGATATGAATCGGTAGTCCATAGAAGGCCAGGAGCATAAAGAAGAAGACGATGTATATGCCGAGTTTAACCAAGTCTAATATTGTGAGTAGTGGTTCTCGTAACCGTTTAGTGCGTGACTTACCTGTGACAAGGTCGAGCCAGAGGACAAACTCTCCCTTAGCGGACCAACCAGGTACCTCGATATCCATCTCATCAATGTCATCCTCATTTGGCAGCGGCTCGTCAGAAACTTCTTCCCCGGCGGCAGCTGCTGCTTCGCGTCGTCGAATGATTGCCTCCCTCTCCTCTCTAACCTCCTGTCTCCTTTCGGCAAGTCGCTTGCGCTTTTGCGATTCTTGGATGTTCTGCTCTGTCAACGACAGCGCGTACCGGGCTGCTGTTCTCCATGAACTGGTGGCCAATACCGCAAACTCGAAAAGAAACATAACCATCATATTGGGTCGTGCTTGTTGAATCACGGTGTTGATCGTGTATCGGAGGATGTAGATATCGTAGATGAAGCTTAGTGTGAGCGACACACTGAGTCGCAAATGGAACAGGCGGGGATTCGCAGGAGGTTGTTGCTCGAGGACCTCGACCCGTCCATCGCCAATCCATCCCCAGACCTTGCCTGTCACCAGAGCGGCGAACATGACAAGGAACCAGGCCCCGATCTCTTCGCGGAAGATGGTCATGGCCAGGCATGTTTCCGTAATTGCAAACCAGGCACGCTCGGTAAGCTGCTCGACTTCAACAGCGCGAAGGGGGCCAAAGAACATTCGGGTGAGGCCGTAAACGAAGCTACTGTATAGGAGTAGCGAGAAGTTGACCAGAACCTAGGCATCATGAGTTCAGTGCCCGGCTGGGAAGAAGGCTCCAATCTCCGGAACCGCAGGACTACATACCAACAAACAAAAGTTACTCTGGGCGAGATAGACCATTGCCGAGTAGAAGTTGGCCCGTTGATAGAAAGCCGAGAGCACAACTGTGCCCGCGAGGGCCGTCGAGGCCTGTAAAACAATGTCAGCATCGGTGCATGATGATCAGCCATAGCTCCATATAGCTTCCCCAAGCTCTCCCACCAAAGCAATACTTACCCCAGCATACCAGCCAAGTCGCATCTTGGGCATGGGAGTTTTTGATGTCGAACAATAATTCGGATATTTGTGAATAAAAATGACAAAAGCGACCACTCACTCCTTCATCCCCATGGTTGAACGCGGATAACTTTTGGTGGATGGACTGTACTGACTGTATCGACGAAGGCAACCTACAGAGAACTGCCGCTTGATGCCACGTTAAGCAGAGCAACACACGACCACCGATGACGCAGGGGCCTGTGCACGTGATACTGCTCTGACGTGAGAGGGAGGTTGAGAGCCGGTATTTCTCCGTTGAGGCCCATTAATAATAATAGCAGGGGCCACAATGGCTGCGCAGAACAACGCTACCCTAAAGCCCGACAGGGACATCAGCTTAGTGAGAGTAATAGTGAGATGGTTTAAATTGTCCATCGCAGTGCTTGACTACGTATCAAAGGTGAATTGTATGACTTGAACGACTCCTAAAGGCATGGCAGCAACACCGATTCTTACCCCGGCTTTGCTCGCCGCGATTCGCAACCAGCCAAACCTACCTCGAAACTCATGGTACTTGATCACGGCTACTACATTATCAGCGATTAACAGGCCAGACGAAGTACCGAATGTGTTTAAGAATGCCATCGAAGGAAGTTTTGACACTGCCGATAACCATGTTCCTGGTCGTGATGAGCAATTGCGTATCACTAGACGTCTCAGAGAAGCTCTTGTGAAAGCGTCTGCCGTTGCAGGCATGCCCAAGGTCGGAAATACTCTCAGGACAATAGTTGAACATCTCGTACTGATCAGATCAATAGACGATCAATGCCCTGTTTTCTTTGAAGTCCGCAACGCCAGAAGACCTCCTGGACGAACCAGGCACAGATGCAGCATCACCTAGACACAAGGACATATACGACACTTCACCAACTCAGGTGCTCGACCGAGGGCAAACCTTCTTCGAAAATATATATGGCAATCTTTCCCGGCGCATAATGGGTCAACTCGATCGTTCAGGCGCACCAGACCTGGGCTTGCTGGCGAGGTTGACATACGGATATGTGCTCAGCAACACTGACGTACTTACACCAGTCGAAACCTCATTCGTACTTATTGCCAGCCTCATTCCCCAGGACGTAAGTAGCTTTATTGGTGGCCACTTGGCGCTACGTATACCATGTGTGGTGCTAATGCCAAACTCTGTAGGTGAACCCTCAACTAAAGGGACATTTACGGGGTGCACTTAACGGAGGCGCCACTGTGGACGAGGTCAGAGCCGTCAGAGATGTAGTGATAAAGATATGCGAGGCATCTGGAATGAAGACACTCGAAGAGAGTGCCATCGGGGGATGGGGCTGGAGGAGTGAAGTTGCTATTGTGTAGATTGATGTCGATGTCTATATTCTGGACCTACCCTAAATCCGACCGGAAACACAACGAACCAATTCAATAGGTACAAGTTACAACACCACTTTAAGCAATTATAGCAATAGTGTCTGGATGCTGGGTGTCAATATGAACAAGCTTCATGTGTTGAGTACGCAATACCATGCCAAGGATCCCTACCTTACCTAGGCACGCATTACGTTCAGCCATACTGTACTACGGACAGACTTGACACCTCAGCGCAGATAGAATCTCATTCTCCAATGTCTTCCACGGTAGCACGTTTACACGACCAAACTCCCCAGCCTATCGTTTCATGTCCAACCGGCGCCTAGTCTCACTGCCTCGAGCGGCAGCCCCCTCCTCCCGCCGTTCCGCTTTGGCGAGGACAGGCTCAGTTGCGGAAGACATTCCGCGAATAGGCGAGAGGGCGCACAAAGCCAACAAAGCCAAGTCTCAAATCCGCTGTCACGCGCCAAAGCAAGGGTAGCAACCCATCCCTGAGTCTAAAGATTGGCTTGCCTTGCGAATCAGGACCAGGACCAAGGGTCGAGAGAAACCTCCGGGGGGAATGTATCCTTGACCCGGAGGACGGGGGGGCGCGTCACGAGAGAGGTCAATGCCAATGCCGCTCTACTACGTACAGATTTCGAAGCAATCGAGGCCAGCCAGGGCCTAATTTGGGCACGCCACAGGCCACTGATCTGCTGCTGCTCGATGCTGGTTCGTCGCATGGTGCCAAACAAACTACACCGTTAAACCAAAGATCAAAAGGAGCTTCCCGTGGTCCAAAGGCACACCGTAGAGCCCGCCCCTGGCTTGCACATTGAGCATCTGAGACATCGTCGATTGTCTATTGAGTCTCGACTTGACAACGGCGCCTAAGGAATGGCCTTCTCTCGCCACGTCAGAGTGATCTGAACGACTCAGATAATATGAAGTTTGATTTGACTCGGAACATTACTATCATGTACCTTGCCTTGCTATGCCTTGCTTCAACAAACCCCCGCAGGATCCTAGGCTCTTTCCGAAGTCGCTGCGTAGCTCGTGTTATATTAGCCTGGTAGTACTCACGATGGAGACTCCTCCCGTTCTCCAACCGAGGGCTTCCTAGTTGAACTCTCAGAACATGAGACTCCATCGTTAATGGCAATGCCGATCCCATTCGCGGAGTATACTACATACGTACTATTTCCTCTTTAGCAGGGCGGGATGCTATGTTGCAGGCGGAACTGAACCGTACCATACCCCAACTCTTCCCCATAGGCCATGTCCATCAGATCAGCGCAAGGCTCTCCCCTTGCGTCATGCCGAGTCTAGATAGGCAGACTCGACTTTGGTCTTTGGCAAGAAAGCCTAGCCGTGGGGTTCATTGTCCTGACACCGGTACTCGGTAGGCAAGCCAACCACTCAGGGCGATCTTGCACCTTGACTCTCTGCTGCTTTCTTGGGTTGATTAAACGCCGGGATGGCATCCACACCCTTCTCTGAGAAGACCACCTTGGGTAGTACAAGGCGAACATGGTGATCTGGAACACTCACGACTTGGATTGTAAGACGTACGATTCGACCGGGGAAGAGCACGTAGGGTAGCATTCAACTTGGGTTACAGGAAAGACTAGGATACAACTCGTCTACGCAGTGAGCCAAACATAGAATGTCGACTTGCAGCAATAATTTCGGATGCATGACACTCCGAGGCAGTCACACACATATTGGTTTGTCTCTTTTTTGGGACCGTCCAACCAATTTCTAGGGACGGCCGGCCGCAACAAGCTCAAGCTCAAGCTCAAGCTCCAGGATCAGAGTAACATCATGATGAATTCTATTGTAGATGTATATGGAGACGCTGGATCCTCCCGAAAGACGTCGGAACTCGTCACGACAGGGCCCGACACAGCACGACAGGGCAGGGTTTATCATGCCTTGAGTGCCTTGAGCATCTTGTATCTTGTTTCTTTTTCCTCTTCTCCTACACCCTGTCAGTTTCAATCACGAGTCCCACACGTGGCCGAGATCCTCAAGGGCCTGAGGGCCACCACAGTTACAGCATCTCAGGCCTGTCCATGTTTGACAGGGGAGCGGCTCAGAAGCGGCAGGGCGCGCATCAATCCATTGTGTCGGGTCCCTCGCTCAATCGAGGTTCAATGTTGCTTCTTCTCAATGTGGCAAAGTGAAACGACAGACTCAGGATTGTTGATTGACATTTTCGTTTCACACGCCTCTCCAACGTTCACTATGATATGTCGTATCGTAGTGAGCGCCAATATACCGCAGGGAACTTCCCAGGACATAGATCTTCATCTTCCCGCATACACCCAGGAATTTACTGTACACTCGCCAAAATAGCACGCACGTTGCATGGAGATTAGGTTTCCGGGGTCCAACCAATGCCCGCGCACCGGTACTGAAATTTTATACCCTCTGAGTAAGGTCTGAGTCTCTTGATGTTTGTAAGTTGTGCCTGAAATCAATACCGCTTTTACAATTGAAAATGAAGCAACTTGCGACTGAATCCATGACATAGGTTGTGCAACAGCAACTACTGCAACACCGAGCCCATGACCCCCTCGCACAGTATGCTCACATACCCAGAAACCCGGATCATCGACTCACAAGCCTGTCTGCAAAAGCTTTGTCTAGCTTCAATAGCTCAGTCCGACAGTCTGGATGTGGCTGAACGGCGTCCAGGCCGCCAACACAAGTGCCGTATCTAGAGCCTCGAGTGCAAACAATGATGCGGGTGGAGTGACATCGGCAACTAATCACATCAAATAAGTCAATTTCAATATTCCGAGGATACGAAAGCTATCCTGTGACAGCAGTGTCTATTGAGCCTGGTGGATACTTGGCGATAACGGCGGCTCAATGCGAGCGAGTGCTTACATTGAGAAACTGCCGTCCTTCCTTGTTGTTCCCCTTGTTCTAGGCCGCGATCGAGCTATTAACGGGTCGTTAGTATCATCTTAGCCTGGCTATTAGACTGGTGGCGCTCGCGTAAGGCCACCACAGTTGGAACTGAGCTGCCACGGCACCAAGTTTACAAGGCTGTCCCTTGAGTGAAGAATGCCTAGACCACTGCTAGTTGCCGGCAAGAAGAAGCTCGAGCACTTTGAGGTATGTCTTTGAGCGTTTCAACGGACACTAGCCCCCAGCACCGGCCATGCAAACTGGTGGAGTTTGCTTGCCTTGTGATTGTCATGATGGTTTTTTTCTGCGCTGGAAGAACGATTCATTGCCGAACAAACGGAGGCTCGGTGGGGTTTCTGCTGCCTGTATAAAATTACAAACCTCAATGGGCTTGTCGGGAGACGAGATGAAAGGTAAATTACACAGGAGGGTCAGAAGACGATTGTGGTTCCATGACTACTAAGCGCGGTAGCATCGCGGTGGTACCTTCTGGCGCTCCTGACGATCCATCGTAGATCGATGGTTCAAGTTTGTTTTCTCCATGATATGATGTGGTGAATATGGATATGCGTGTGATACCGTGGAGCCTGGTCCATTGTATGCCAGGGTAATAGTGAATGATCGACAAAGCTCGCCCTTGATTCCTGGCTAGCCCACGCCTTGTTGACCTAGAGGCTATCATTGTTCGCTTCAATTTGATAATTCTCTCGGTGAGTCCAATGCGCCCGAGATCAAGCATTGATCAACGGTCATGCCTCTACGTATTTGCGCAACATTGGCGTCCCTTGCGGAGTACTTCGTAAAATGACACTGGGTTGGACAAGCACATCAGGATTGTAGCGATGTCGAGACTTAATTCTGCAACACGAGCAACATGAGCAACACGACAGATCATTGATGAGCGGAACGACTAATTGATATTGTCACCGCTAGCGAGGAAAGGATCTACGTAGCTGTTCAGAGTAGATGCGACGCTGCGCATGATGGCGATCTTCAGATTATATTCAAACTGGGTCACTGGTGTAAGTACAAACTGGATATCTTGCCAAGGTTCACTCACATGCTTCGCTTCGTAGCAGAATAGGTGGGCTTCAACCCAAAACTTCCGATATGCCAAAAAGGCAATGGCCAAACATATTGGAGATTGGCACGTTGAGTTGAATGTTCCAAAAGGGTGTTGAGTTCGATTGTTATTGGTGTCTGTCTCGGCTGCTCAGTGGAGCGGGGGTCAAGAGCCCAGGCTACGCCAGGATTATGTTTTGGCGGTGATGCAAGCAATCAGATGCAGAGTCTTGGCCCTCAATTCCGCCAGTCTCCGAAACAGGACAGCGGAGCGCAATAACAGTTGTTCACATCGGTCAAGCCGAGAGCTTGGCAACTTTATCGATTTGCAAGGGTGATATCATCCAATCAGAACCTCCGGAGCGTACAGGGTGAACGGTCAGAGACACTTTGCTTGGGGCGGCCGACCGCGGGAATGTGCCCATGTTCAATGTGGACACAAGCGTGGGCGCCGAGGTCTTTGATTCAGGGAGCCTGACAGTGGGAGCTCCATAACTTGTATTTCCATGCCATGGATTATCCGACATGTTTCGCCGTTTTGCTTTTTCTTGGCTTTGCAAGCGCTCATTTGCGTTTCAACTCCGCAACTCTGAGGTCGCATGCCTTGCTATCGCTCGCTTCATCTGACATAGACGCCCTCGTTGGGCAAGGGAAACCCGTTTCTGTTGCAGCTGAGGAATGCGGACTGACTGTAGAGGCAGAGTGCTCGAGAGGGAAGTACTGTATCATTCTTGTCAGATAACCAGCATTTGAAAAGTGGTGTAACTGTACGGGATTGTCAATAATGGGATATGACTGATGCACAGATCAAGGAACACAGCTAACCCCATTGTCATCGTCGTCAATGTGGGTGGTAGTAAGCGGCCATGCCATCCCCAGCTAGCCATTATACTGTAGCGGTGATGGCGGTGATGCTACGATACAGTGAATGAATGGCCAGGCCACGACCATAACCATGGCCTCGAGTTGAGAGACACGGAGGCAGCTTCTCAGAAGGCTGCAGACGCATTCGCGCTCGTTGCCAATCTGGGCGTCGGTTGGCAAGACGTTGATTGGATGTAAGAGGGTGGGTTGGAGCGCGGCTTGGCATCTGGGATTGATCGTTGAATGTCTATGAATGGCAGAGACGGGGGCCTCTACCGTAGGTTTGTGGTGGGTGCGGATACCTCATGGTACTGTAGAGTGCTAGACAAGGTTAGGTTTGAGCGCTGCAAGGAAAGTTCCATCTCTGACGCGACAGCGGGTACGGAGGTACAATGCAGTACTTGCTGGGTGTCCGTGCTCAGCCCTACGCGCCAGCCTGGTACCAGAAATTGGAGGAGTTCGGCTTTTAGTGCTGCGACCTGTTATTATTAGCGCCAGATTCATCAACCATCAAATCAACAGCCACACACCCTCAGACACTGTAGCTTTGACTGCGGGGCCTCCCGCCATTGAGGGACACCCCACTGGGCATGGATAGGTGTGAAGCCAGGCTGCTACCATGTACAACAACATAACACCATTACGAACCGCGGTCAAGGCTGTGTTTCTGCATTGCATATTTTATGCTTTGTAGCACAAATTGAAGTCCAAGGGTTATTATTGCTTCATCGTACGGGCGTCCTGTTTTGAAAGATACTGTGATTCTGTCGCAATCTCTATGTAGCGAGATCTCGCGTTCGGCGACTCGATGTAGTGGGTGTCCTCGGTGCTCAATTCAAAGCCATGGCGAGCAGGCCCAGATCCTCGGTTCTGGCCTTGCATTAAACACTAATCAACAATATTCTCCTTCTTCAACTGCCGGCATTAAAATGGTGCCACTTGTACCGTTCAGAGCAGAAGCTGTGGTCTCAGGCGGCCTAGAACATCAGGGTATCAATAAGAGCCACCATCTGGTGGTTTGTATGTGATATCGCCGGGGGTATGCACGCAGCAGACTCGGCACCAGGACAATAAGATGTGGCTAAATCATCAAAAATACGTGATCAACGCCAAGGCGGATCCGTTGATGGTGATGCCCAGGGTCTTCTCTACCCCACCTTGGCCCAAGCCTACAAGCAGGGGCCAGCAGGGCGTGAGTCGCCCCGACTGAACGGGAATAGCCGCTCCAGGGGGCCACCGCTATGGCATTAGCTGTTCAGAAAGTGTGTGTCGGCTGCGGAAAGCGGCGAGCGGAATTCGCGCCTGGGGAGCAACAAGAGTGACTGTTTGATTTGTCCTGTTATTGACGGCACAACTCAGACAACCGAAGCCGTGCGTACTGAAATGAAAGCGGCCGCCCCATGTACGGTCGTAGAATGGGAGAGAAGATGAGATTCAGGGTCCTCATCCACAAACAGCAAAACGGTTAGTATGTGGCTGGCTGCGAGCCTGCGAGCTTGCGACCTCCTGTCGAGTGGCCAGGCCAGCCGCCGTCTTACTCCTGTACAGCTCACACAAGGCTCTGGTGGATGGTTACTCTCGTATACTATCATTTTGTCAGCGACGCATGCTGCAGACGGTCTATTCATCAGACTGACAGGCTTGGCATCGGTCGTCACGGCAGCAGGAAAGATGTCACAGGTAGCAATATGCCAGGGCAAAACCCCCAAAGCATCGATAGGGCTGAGTACTAAACACCCCAGTGCCACATCGTAATAGCTGTGTGCATTAATGTCCCGTGCCGAGCAGGACAAGGGTTGTGCACATACATACATCCGTGACGACGTAGAGCTGCACATAACCGATAACGTCCAATGGGCAATTATATACCATCATTGGCTCTTCTTATGCAGTGGTAAATGCGCCCCCGTAGGGATCCATTCGGGAACCACTCGTCTGCATATGGAAGGTTGGAGTGCCAGATTACTGGAATAAAACACTTACAGCAAATAATCCGGCCTTTGCCGATGCAGGCTGACGAGGGGATATCCCAGTCAGTCACTGAACCGGTGGGAATTGGCTCATCTCCAGAAGATCGGTGAGGAAGTCATCCCGACCTGGGCATGGGGATCTTTTACTGGGAGGATCAAGAAGAACAAAAGCAATATATAACATGAAGATGAACATTGGTGTTGGCTAAGGTCCAAAGGGGAAGGATGGAATGTTACTATAGGACCCGCTGCATCGGATTTCCATGTTTCCTTTTCGTGATCCACTTGCAAGCCCCTGTTAATATCTCTCAACATCTCCCCCTTCTCCGCTACGTGCCTTGTCTTCAAGATGGAGAAACTGTCAATATTGGTGCCCAGTGAGGGATACCCTATTCCTGTGTTCATTTCTTTCTCAAACCTTGGTATATTGTTTTTTGCTTCTTTGTCTCATCTACATCAACTCTGTTATGCGTCTATAATCGTTCCAGCAGACTGGGTAGACCTTGGTAAGCCGAGCCACATTAAGCAAGGGTTGACCATGAGCTAGTGTCAGATGCTGTACAGGAAGGATGACTAGGCTAGGCGTGCGTGTTATTTCGGAAACACAATACTTGACAGCAGTATTTCTCTGATTCAACACCAATGGCCACAGACCCCTGAGTGAGGCATGATGCCTGAAGGGAAGGTTACTCAGACCAAGCCGTCGACATAGAGGTATGTAGTCAACGACCAGATAATATACCGGTACGATGTATTATTAACTTTTGAATACCTACCTGCTTTGCCTAACACTAGATGCGTGGTACGGAGCGGAGTAGCCGTGGTGCCTTTCTCAGGCTCCATGTCTTGATAGGCAGCACTTGGGACAGCATACAACATGGGTGGTCGGGGTCCCGGCTACCTTACCGACTTTATCGTGGAGAAGGAGTTGCCTACTCGAGAAGGTAAACCGCTTATCCTTCTGCCGTTCCCAGTGTCTCGTGTATCTCGGTCTCGCTCAGTCCCGATGACGTTGACGAGCATTAAATCGCTAATAAGGATCGTCGACCGAAACTCGATGAGTGTTGCAACCTTGCAAACTGCACAGTACATAACGCGGTCTACCCAGTGGTGGAATTTCTCGTACGTCAATGAATCACAGCGTATGGAACTCCAATACCAATCACGAACTAACACTAGACATGCTACCTACTTGAGGGGAGAATGCCTAGCCTATACTTGATGAGGGTATCACATATGCAGGCCCATAAGCATAGTTCAAGGGAGCCTATCTCATTGCTAAAACGGGTTACGGTTGTTCTTTGCCTTATACGTCACACTCTAATCGGTTCGTGATGCAGTCCAGTCGTGTCAAAATCCCCATTAGCGGACGCGCTGCACAGCCATCCCGCTTCTTTTTTTAAACCCCCCCACCTACCACCGACTCTTGACAGACTCTGGTCAAGAGGGGTTACTGGTACACATCATTCAATAAGAGGTGCATATCTGTCGATGATGGCTTAGTATTCGTGAGTTTATTTCTGGCACTAAGCTGGTTGCGTCTCCGAGAACCAACTTGAACCGTCACTGCCGCCGCCCAGACGCAGGAACTCTGCACAACATGCGGTGGGAGGATCTCGGTGGAGACAAAGCTTGAATACAAACTCGTTGAGGCGTCTTTCACCGTTTCACTTGGGCCCGGACATGGCGTCCGGACGAGGGGAGAACTCAGACCTCAAAAGGTTTAAGCCCCGGCGCCACGAGGACCATATTCTGGTCTGTCGTCGAGTTTGCCCCGGTAGAATTGTTTTCTAGTCTAAGGAGTAGAAACAGAAACATGGATACTTCACACACTATTCCTACTGCGAGTAACGTCATCTGAGACGAAGCTTACTACCTGGCTAAGCCCTACGAATGGTGGGTGCCTGTTTATATAATTTACCGATTAGACAACCATGATCGCAACACCTTTTTCGTACTTGACCATGATCAATAAAGGCACATATGAGTAGAGGAACGCCGTCTGACATGACTGGCAACAGTGCTACATTAGTCTATTCGAACACTGTACTAACACGGGGCAGTATTGACAGATGGCAGTTGAAAGATGACATGGCGTTTTCTAAATAAGTCAATTTAAACATGCCTACAGTATTTTCTTTGATCGTTTCCCTCGTAGATACTTTCATCAGTACGACCCCACATGGGACAATTTATCAGATCAAAAGCCAGGCTGCATAGGACTTAGAGTCCGCCATAATCTCTGATGTTTTCGCCTGCGACCAGTTGCATATCATTACACTGCCTTTCTTGTGTGCGCCAAGTTGATCGGCGCAATGTGGAGCTAACATCCCATTGTTGGCGTCATGCTATAAGCGTGTTGGTCGTTGACGGTTTTGTTCCGCAGAGCTTCTGGAGTCAATGATGGTGAAATGGAGGCTATGGAGACAACGCGCAGTAGGCTCGGGATGAAACACCTGCCAATAACGCCAATAACAGTGCGTCAAGGTTGACTGTTGATCATGACGGACATCTGGAAGCGCGAGATTTGCAGGGTAGCTTTGACAGGCATGTCGCGACGTGAGGCCCAAACGGGTTACCTTCGACATCAGTGATCTTCCGGGCCAACAGCACGACCAGACACGAGTGACCAATTTGGGAATAGTCAAGAGAGATATGCTAGGGCCGTGAGATCCTTGGGACGCCTTCCCCGGGAGATGCAACGTGCGAGCCAACAACAAGGGCGCAGCGACCATGTCGGGAAACGTTTTGACAGGGGAAAGAAAGGAGGGATCAGGGGGAGAAACCGAGAGATGGGAGGAGACGGGCGAGGCCGGACTGCGCCCCTACAACTCGGGCCCGATTGGGGACATCGGGCAGCCGAAGCACGGGATTGGTCCCAGCATATTATTTTATCTCGCCGAGCACAGCACAGCACAGCACAGCACAGCACAGCACAGCACAGCCCAGCACTCGTAGGGCCAAACTATTGCACTATTCTAATGCACCAAGGGGTTGCAGTTGGGTGCGTTGTGCATTGGTTTATTGATAAAAATATATACCATTGCACCATCGCAGTTCGGGCAAAGCCTCCTTCAACTACCACGTTTTAAGCAAACTTACCCGTATGTCTCGCGGCTTTAGACAATTGCAGACGCGGGCAGGTGCTGTTACTGAACTTACACTGAACATCCAATGATTAGAGTGCTGCACGTGTAGGTTCATTGGGGCCACTGAGGAGGAATGAATGAATGCTGCGCATGTGATGTCAGGCGCTCCAAAGAGCTATGAAACCTATGGCGGTATAAAAAAAAAGAAAAGAAAAGGGAAAAAAAGAGCAATTCGCGAAGCAGTATGCAAAGACCGCCAACTTTGGAATATCCTGCGAGTGGTTTCGAGTTTAATATTACGAGGGATTAATATCATATGAATCAATAAAAAGAGATCCTGGAACCTTAACTTCACCGACTGGCTGGTCCATGTCAGATCAAACTGCATCGTCCATCAGCGGAAGACAATTGGATGCCACGTCGTCTAGTATGGGGGTTTGATTGACTGATGAAAGGACAAGAGGGGGATGATGGGGAGATGAAGAAGAGGGGTTTTAGTACAGTAACAAACAAAAAATGCATGCATGAAAGGAGATCACCGCGCGAACGACCGAAGGTTGACAATGGCTGCCGCACGTACGTAGTAAGTTTATTCGAACATTGGGTTTAGACTTCCGCTCCAGACTATCACTAGTACATATATACTCTAGCGTTAGATTGACCATCAGGACAATAGACTTACTACGAATAGCAACTCGGTAACATCCCATTCACACAGGGACATGTTGAAGAACGTCCGTCGACTACCTATATCGCGAAAGGACCAGTGAATACAGAGTTGTGACGTGGGAGAGCCTTGGGAGAGCCCTGAAGTTGTGAAAGACGCTTATGGGGCCATCGACTGCGGACGGTGGAGTGTCCATCGAAGCGGACTGGGATGGTGAGTACGTACTGAAAGATACTTATTACGAGTACAGAGACTTCAAGTAGAGCCACCTGCTTCAAAATTCTCTCCTGCGACCCATGCGCCCCGCCCCGTCATTGTGCCAAAATGCCAACTATGTCCATCTAGGAAGCCTTCCTCTTGGTACCGCTACCTGCAGCTCAAGTGTCTTTCATTGGCGTCCTTC
>JAALXI010000124.1:0-57016 GCA_012977755.1 Fusarium nurragi | reverse complement strand
GGGGGGGGGGGACGTGTATTCAATGTTAATCGCTGATTTCATCCAGTCTGCCCCTCTAATGCTAATGCTAATGGCAGGTGCCAATGCCTCCTGTCATAGGTAAATTAATACCAAGGTCAGACTTGGTTTTGTCTTTGATTCAACCTCACTTTCCATCTTGATACCTCCTGTTATCGATGTCGCCATATCTCGACTGAGAGCCCATACTCACAACCCAACAGAGGAAAAACGTACTAGGGTCAGTCACCTTTATCTTATCTGCCCTCGGCTTGGGTTGGCTTGGCTTGGATACCGCATTTGTCGAGGGGCACCCTTGGATCGGTATGCGACTTTGAAACATTCATCGACACTTGCGAGTTGCGACCTATAGCCATTCCTCGACTGCCTCACCAGGCTACCTATACCGACAGCCTGATAATCGCTAAACCGACCTTATAATCCGCACTCAACTTATCCAAGATCCGGGCGTCGCAACGTCCAACTCGTCTTCACCATCCCTGACCTTGGAGCTCGAGTCAAGCAAGCCAAACCAAACCATATCGAACCAAACCACCCCTTATCACGTCAACGAATCTTTTCGACCGTCGATCGATCAATCCCTCACCGGTAACGATACCAAGAGACGAAGAGGTTGTTGCTGGGCAAACTATCCGTTGGATGTTTTCTGAATGGCCTGCTTCTAACATACGCCCTCGAAAATAAACATCAAACAATGAGCTCCGACGAATCTCCTAGCGGTCTTGGCGCGCCCGAGTCCAACGACGACCTCAAACCCATCCTGTCGCCCATTCTACCTTCATCGCCTGCGCCGTCTACCAAGCCCGACTTTGTCCCGCTTGTCACTGTTGTCGGATTCCATCATGCGAGAGGTCCAGAGGTAGAGAATTGGTTCGGGGCGGAAGAGGGGAGTGATCCCGCAGCCGACTATGGATGGTCTTTGCTACCTTTTATGGCCTTGAGTGATGGCGCGCATGCGTGAGTCCGCCCTGTAACTGTGTCGCCGGTTCTTTCACCTGAACAGGCGACGGTTCATCATTGACCGTGCTGAGAATATCGTGCAGATCCGAGGAGGATTTTTCGTACTTTACCCTGCTTCGCCCAGAGACAGAATCAAAGCCCGCTACGTCACTTTTTGGTATTTCGTGTACTCGACAGCTCGACTCAACACAGCTTATCAACCGCCCTGCCGATGTTACTCGATCCACCGTCCAGAAGGCCGTTGTGGTCATTGCCGACAGCCCCCAGTTCTTTGGCATGCTTCGCGAACGCCTCAGTATCGTGACCCAGGCTTGGTTTGCCCAGCGCGAGTTCACCGACGTCGAGATCCTCCGCAGATTCCAGGAGAGCCTGGCAGATGAGAAGACTAAAGGTGTGCTCAATGACCAGGTAGACCGAGATCAATACCTCGGCATGAGTCTCAGAGAATTGATTCACGAGTACAAGTGGCAAACGTTGGTTCTGTTGAAATGCTGTCTCCTCCAGCCAAAGGTGAGAAATGCGGTGAATCTGCACTCGATGCCGCTCGTTGGCTGACTTGACTTGACTAGATGCTCTTCTTTGGCTCGAGGTGCGATAGGTTGTGCATGATGCAATTTTCTCTTTTGTCCTTGATACCCGGCCTCATTCGCAACCTGCAGGACAGTGCAGACCCAGAACTAAACAGTTACGAGACAAGCCTATCCAAGCCTACCAGTTTGCGAACTAGTGATCGCAACTCTCTGCTCTGCTACATGGGCCTTCCTCTCCAAATATTTGGCAAGGTAAGCAGTCTTGACAAGCCAAATCAACCGAACTGGTAACCAATATCTCTATAGGGCAGCTTGTTCGGACCTTACACTCCTCTGCAACAACTCGACATTCTTGCCGACTTTGGCACAAAGTCATACATTGTTGGCAGCACAAACTCACTCCTACTCCAGCAGAAGGACCGCTACAGTGATATCCTCATCAACCTGGATGAAGACTCAGTTGTCATCAACTCTCAATCACTCAGAAACGCATTGACCCTCACAGCTGCCGATCGGAGGTGGATAGATTATCTGACCCATGAGATTAACGAGACATGGGATGAAGCCAACCCCAACCGGCCCAAAACATTGAAGTACGTCGGGAGCGAGGAGTTTATTAGACTCCAGTTCGAAGAGTACATTCTTGCCCTCATCTCTTCTGTGAAATACCACAACTACCTCACCTCAACCCCAAACAACCCCAAAGCAATACTCCCCGAGGTCGAGGGCGACCCCGTTGCCGACTTTGGCTATGAGTGGGTAGAGGCTTGGAAACGCACCGAGAATTATCGCATGTGGAACGCAAACACCGACTCTCACCTTTTCGACATTGTCGACCCCCGACACCCTTGTGCTGGTGGTCTCAACATGGAGGATGTTCAGCGTCGTATCGCAGAGCAAGTGAAGGAATTGCATCTAGACGAGCGCTTTGCGCAGGGCAAAGAAGTTCTCGGCAGGAATCTCGCTGCTGGTCGTGAAAAGGCTTCCTTCGTCCTCAACAAGCTCTATGCTGATATGGAAGCCCTGCGCGAAGCTCAAAGGCGCCGTGCTGAAGAAGCTCGCGCGGCTTCTCCAGCAATTGGGACCGGTCAACAGGCTACATACGATTCTTCGAAGACTGAACAGCCAGGACCATCAGCTGGTGCGCGAGCAGGCGCCTACATCGGTAGCTGGGCGGCCTGGGCTGGCGAGAAACGTCGAACAAGTGGTTGGGGTGGTGGATGGGGCCGCAAACCAACTCCCAAGAATGAGAAGTCCATCGATGACTCCGCGTCGAGCAGCCCTATAGAAAGAGACTACCAGATGGTAAGCAATCCCGCATCTCGAGGCGGCAGCTCAGAAGACGCTGCCCCAAGACCCGACAGAGGAGCAAGCTTCAGCGAAAGCATACTCTCCGGAGTCAGTGAGCCAGGGAGCCGACCAAGCTCGGGAACTAACAAGCCTCTACCTGGTCCGCCGGTGCCTGAAAAGGAGAAGCACAAGGAAAGGGAAAAGGACAAGGAACACGATGGGTTCCAGACAGAGGAAGTCGTTGGCTCGAACGACAAATTGCCCGGCGTGAACCCTCATCCAGAGGGTAATAGTGTAACGACTAAGGAATGATGAGAGATTACATAGGTGGAAAGGCGAGGGTTGGGTTATGGAACGGCCGCCTCACGATATAGACATGATGACCAGAGTGGGTGATTTGAGCGAATACTATATACATCACCCAGTATAGCATATCAAAGTTTGTAATTGATACTTGGCAGAGTTGCGGGAGATCACAGGATTGGAACATCAGAACCGCCAATGCAGTTTTTCACTCTCATAACACGCTTGTTCTTTCTTTTAAGTAATGTGCCACATACCTGCCAAGACCTTTCTGCCTTTCTTTCTTTGGTGTAGCCCATTTTACAGAGCCCTTTCGCAGCTATACCCGCTCCCTGATCCCAAACGACCCATTTTCTCTTCCTATCAAGCCATCATAAAAACCCAAAAACATGAAGAATAGATAAGTGAGAGGAGAGCACAAGAACGGGGTTGGATAGGATGGAGGGAAAGGCCGTGGCATCTGATTTCTAGACTCAAAGTGCTGACCATCTAACGTTTACCAATTGCCCGTCCTCATCACTGCCTGTCACAACCTCTCCTCAGCCGCCCAAGGAAACAAGAAAGAAAAGGGTCGCTCGTGGCCGCCGAGGCTCCCATGTAATTATGCGTCGACGATATACATAATAAGTTGAGCGCGAGGGGTGATGATAAAACAGGAGGATAAGGTGAAGCCTGTCCCTTTACCTCAAAACGATGCGTTGAAATCCATACTTAAGCCAGGTATCCTAGCTCGTCGTCATCCAGGCGCTCCAGGTACTCCTTATCTAATAGAATTTCTATGCACTTCTTGATGTCACCAACCTTGGGGACGAAACGGGAGCGGATTTGGTTGATAGTTTCACTGACGAGCTGCGTGTGCTTCATCTTCTTTCGTGCCTTCATGATTCGCACGATTGCGGACTGCGAGCGGGTTAATCTTTGTCTTGTCAGTCGAAAGAACGATCCATGATACATACCTGGAGAACCAGTTTTCGGTCTTCCTCAATCGTCTTGTTGGTCTCGGCCTCCTCCTGCTTAGCCTCCTTTACACCACCAAGGTTCAGATTCACTCGGATTTTCTTGCTCTTGAAGTCATAGTTGAGCTTGAAGGTCTTGCCGGCCCCAGGCTTCTCGCCAGCTGCTCCTGACATGATAAGCACCTTGGCCTTCAGGATAACAGCAAGCGCTTGGTCCAACACTTCCTTGCTAAGTTGGGTAGCGCTTAGCATATCCTCATAGCTGTAAGTGTCCTTCTCGTTGAAAAGGAGAAGAATGGCCATCTGGTAGATAGAAACCTGGAAGGTGTAGGGCGTCTTGCTAGCCTTGCAATAGCCGGCCTTGATCTCGCCCTTGCAAAGATGCCACAGCCACGTAAGCTTACGGCCTTCATGCTTGTGCTTGTAGAATCGGATGAAACGCTCAATCTCAGCCGCGATCTCTGGAGGCGGGTTAAAGTCAGTACTGGGCGCCGTCAATGGCCAGAAACCGGTTCCCAGGATAGAGAAAGTCGAATCAACGGCCTGTGTGTATTCGACGCCTTCGAGGTGGTCGCGGAACTCCCTATTCAGATCCTTGGAGATTTGCATATCTTGGAACATGCGCTGGAGTTTGTTGGTGTACTCGAAACCACAAGCCTCCTTGAGCTTGCTGATCATGCTGGTCTCAGCATCGTCTGATGACGAATTGCTGTGTACCAGACGTCGGGCGAGCATTCGTGAGTAGAACTTTTGGAAAACATCCTTGTCTTCAATGTACTTGAACACCGTCATAATCTGACTAAGAGTACGTTCCAGTTCAGCCTCCTCAATACTGGTGCTGCTCTTTCGGAGTAGCACATCGGTGTACTTGGCCAACAGCTCCGGCGACTTGTTGGACCCAGCCTTGCAGACTTCGTTTCGGTTGACGAACTCTCTGCAGGCGTTATCAAGGGATCGCGTAAACTCGGGTTCGTCGTTGAAAGCTCTCTTGACCAGACCCTGGTACTGCGTGTGAATCTCGAGCAAAGCATCGACGTAGACTTTAGGCTCAAGCTTGTCACCTTCAGAAGACTGGACCTTCTGTACAGCAGCGAGACCAGCCTTTCTTACATGTGTCTCGAAACGCGCTCGGAGTGGGTCTAGCCCGTCCGGGATTCTAGAAAGTAGGTTATACATTCTAGCCATATCCTCTTCTCGGTCGCTATCAAGGAGCACTTGGAACTCTTCACGAAGAAGAGGTGAATGGTCGGCAATAAGAGCCTGGTTGCAAGTCTTTTTGAGAGGAATGGCGATGTCCTGATGCAAATACATGCGAACGCGCTCCTCCTCCTCAGATAAACGAGTCTCCGCCTTCTTCATGTACTCCACGACGCTGTTCTCAGCCACAAATTGCTTAGACTCAGCTAAGTAGAAGTCCTTCGTGGCGGTGAGGAAAGGGCGTTCGAAGTGGAAGCGGTAGACGTCGAGAGTGGACTTAGAGGGGTCTGCTTCGTCCAGCCCTAATGAAACGAAGGAATCCACGACTTGCTTGATCTGACCATGTTCAATGGTCTCGCCGTTTCTTTGCTTCTCGACAAGCTTGAGGACAGCATCCATGACCTTGGTGCTGACTTTTTCGAAGAGCTCCTTGCGCCATTGTACTAGGTGCAGTGTGTAGACGTCGTAGATATTCTTCTTACCTTCATCAATTTCCCGCTTGACCCAGTGTCTGTTAAGATACCGAAACAGATGATGAATGTACTTGGCGGCAACTGTGTATCGCCCCCATTCCTTGATGTAGAATGCGAGCAACGCCTCATCGGTGTGCGCCTTGCTCTGGGTCACAAGGTCTTCGAGGTGTTGCTTCAGATAATCAATAAGCTTGTTGTATAGCTCCTCGCCAAGGAGATGCGCTGTCGTGAGAGATTAGCTGAGTTGGCCACACGTGTGGTATGCAATGTTGGCTTACCTCCCCGATGGTTAGAATGCATAGCAGGCCCGGTCATGCCGATGGCCTTCTGCGATGTGCAAAAGTTATGGACAGCTCTGCAACGTGTTAGCAAAGGGCCCTAACATGGTATGGAACATTGCGAAGTGGTACTGACGTGTAGACGCCCATGTACATTTGCATGTCGATACCCTGCTCCAGGTCGTTCATGACGCGTGAGATACCAGCTTGGAGATAGGTCCATCTGTTCAAGTCAGCTTCTATATTCCGGACGTCCCTGACGAAGCAACTCACGTCGCCCCGATATCCTCCCTGTTGGGTATGGGAGGCATCTGGCTTGGAGCACCCATCTTTGCGGCCATCATGCGCTAACAGACGAGTGTCGATGGCGGTTCAACGGAGGCGGGGTCGGTATCGAGGGGTTCGACACGATGTCGTCAGGGTCGCTGGAGTCGGTTTACCCGGTGGGAATGTGAGTTGCGGAGTTGTAGCCAGAGGGTAAAAGGCGGAGGCGATGGTGAGGATGACGCCTGGCACGAGTGTTTAACGGGGCGAGGTTGTCGAGGCTGAGGTTGAGCTACTCAGGTACGACTAAGACTAAGGTCGAGAGCCAAGAGGCGACTTCGGATGGAAGTATGGTAAGGGACGGTAGGAGAGTGTTGGAGAGAAAAGGAAACTACAAGTCATAAACTTAAGTCATCCCAGTCCACGTGAGTCATAAAAAAATAAAAAAATAAAAAGAGAAAAAGAGAAAAATCTTAAGAATGATGGTAATTCTTCGCGGTCAAATAAATGCAATGCACGAGAATGAGAGGATCAGGCAGTAGTCTAGCTGGAGGTCAGACCGCAGCTGGGAATGGATAAGGTATGGATAAGACCAGACAAGGCGTTGGCTGCTGAGGCAAGGCCGCAACAGTAGCGGGCTCTCGCTATAAATGGGTTAGTGCTCCGGGTCTGCCGTTGCTTACCGCCCTAGGCTGAGGTCGGGTTGTGTCCGATAGCAGGCGGGTCTGGGCAGTGACGACTTGGAAGCCTATAAGCTTATTGTATCAGGACGGAGAACGGACATCAAACGCCACAAAACAATGGAGGCTAAGACAGGCCATGATGGCTTTATTCAGAAGCAAAAGCCACGGTCATGTCACTGCACGTTTCATCAATCACGCATGGTTCAGTTTGACTCCTGTTCATCCCCCCTGCCCAGAGGTATCCTTAAACTCTAAGAGATGTACATATGAGGTATAGTAGTGCGCTGTCATTCGTTTGTGACTTTGTGATGATAATAAAGGAAAAAAGAGCAGCAATGAACGCTAAACACGGTCTACCGCGGTATCAATATCAATGTCCCATATATTCCAACAATACACGCCGTAAGCACTCCCTGCTTAAAGGGGTATACCATAACTCCCAAGCCGAGTCCGTTGCACCGATCCTTAGACGTGTCCATGTACGCCGTCATCCTCGCCTCCCCCTAGACGTTCCACCGTGCGGAAGATATTGACCGCAAAGTTCATCGACCAAGCCATTAACCCCATCAACATGAATGCTGCCAGAGCCCTGGACAAGTTCCGCACAGCGGGATCGGACAAGTTGTGATAGACAAGGCTCTCGAATGCGAGTGCTGTGCTCGCAGACTTGAAAATAATAAAAAAGAGATCTAGCAGAACCAAGGAGATCTTGGAGGCAACTGATCGTAAACCTAGAGGTTTCCCCGTGTATTCGTCCCAGATCATGTAGCCAATATACGGAATGGCCACACAGTCGACAGCAACAGCGACGATGGACTGGGTCTCCTCGGCAGAGTCGGTACTATCGACGTCTTCAAGCTGGTGTATCCGCGCCGCAATCGCAAGAGCAATAACCGAGGTGACCATGACGCTTAATCTGAACATTAAAGGTGCGAGAGAATGTCGAATAGCCATGTACCATATACGTTTATATGGAGCAAGCGACCTCTTCTTCCGTGATATCTTAGCATCTTGGGCGTTATAAGGGTGGCGTGCTGGCGTGTTAAAGTTTGGTTGTAGATCTTGCAGGGCTTCAACATCCTCCACCTTGGAGTCCTCGTTGGTCATGCGACCCCAGGCGGATGATTGCACAAAGTCTTGCCATGCGATACTAGGTTGCGAGGTCAAGGCTGGTTTATGTCCCGGCACAATGACGGGTTCTGCAGACCTCAGATGGTCCCATTTCCTACCACGCATCGAGGCGCGCCCGTAACGCATAAAATGAGGAATTTTGCCCCTCGTTTCCTGGCCTTGGCCGACGAGGGGATCTTGTGGATCGACGAAACCATCCTTTGACATCCGTCTCTGAGGGTCGCTGGGCGACGAGTTATGTTGCGGTGGAACGGCGCGCGTGGGAGGCCGTAGGAGTCGTAGTTGGTCGTCACTTACTGAACCTTTTTTATCGTCGAATGAATCGATCCAAGCTATCCAGGGTTAGCTATCAAAGCTTTAAAAGAGAACATGTTGGTCGCTCACGTGGGAGGGATCGCGGAGGGCGCAGACGGGCAGATTTACTCGCAACAGAGCTGCTCAGCGTATGACCAGAATCGTAAGTACGTGGAGAGTCGTAATGTGTGCCACTGCCAGTACCAGTTCGCGGGGGAGAGGGAGAAGACATGATTGTTCGCAGCAGAAATAGTAAAGAAGTCAAGAGATCGCTCGAGATCAGTTTCTTCAGCCTGATGCTGAAGCCGGCGAGGGCGATCGCAGAACACGCTCGGGACAAACTGGCATGGCAATCGATTTGTTCAAGCACGGGCTGGGCCGGCGAACGCGCAGGATGAGTAAGAAAACAGGCGCAACACAGGACGAGGTGGTAGTAGGTGGTTAAAATGGATGACCGTTGACGGTTGAGTCCAACGCAATCACAGTATCCGTACACACAAAACACTCATGGACTGCACAAAAATACAACAGCACAGAAGGTACAGAGTCTAGAGAGTAGGTAAGGAGATGAGATCCAGTCCTGATCAGCTCCCGTCAAAACGTGGACGGTAATTAGAGGTAGGCATCTTTTGGCAGGCGTCTCGACGCGCCTGGTCTGTGCAGGCCCCCCCCCCCCCAAGCCGTCATCCACTTACCGTTGGCGAGTGAGATTACCTGCTGAGCTCTGCAAGCGCTAAGAGCGTCATTGTTCGCTGCCAAGGCTTGTTTAGCCGCTACCAACGATTTTGTACAGGTTTTGAGGCTCTCTCATGTGGAATGAAATCATGAAGGGCCCAAGTCACCCGACTCGGCTCGACTCGACGTATCACGAGTACCTGACACAACCGGTTGCAGGTAATTCTCTTTCACGTTTCTTTCTTCTCTCCGACAGCACCTCGGGCTTATTCTGTCATCATTGCATCTACCCCTGCCGACCCCAGTCGTGCCCAGGCTAGAGTGCCTAGTAACCACTGCATACCTGGCTGCCTCCTTGCAGAGCGGCGCAGATCCTCCCTCAGGCACGGAGCAACAGGGTCTACCGTCTCTGGCCTGTAATACTCTAACGTTATTTATGAAAGCGTTTAATTAATATCACGCGACAGTTCTGGGGCTCCGCCGTTACGAGCCCAACATGTATCAGAACTCTGAAGTTCGGTACGCCGCAGTCTACCTCAAGGCAGTTCAAGTTTCTATATCCATATAGGTACCTGATTACTTGTCATTGTCTTGAATTCTCCGACCCTCCATTACGATTTGGCTCCACATAGCTGTGCATAACCGCCCGGGATTTCCGGCATGGAATATCTAGCAAACGATCCTCGAGTGCATGTTATACTTGTGTCTTTACATCCGCATGTCTAAATATATATACCTTGAGGTACTCCATACTGAGCAAGAGAGATAACTTAGATATGGCCGTTTTTACGGATACATGATGTGTGTATAATTCTTCCACAGGATAATAGTGCTATATTTCACAAGTGTCGGCATAGTGTTTATTTATTCTTGTCCTAAATCCTTGAGAGACAGAGGAATAAGCTGCATCCAATCAAGTTTGACGAGAGCATCGTCAACTCTTCAGTTAGGCCCGAACACCCCACTTCACAACTTTGGCTGTAACTTCACTCTCCAAAACAAGCGACTCAAGCTGCTCGTCTATTAGCAAAGGAGCACGGCTCAGATCGATTTAGCTGTCAATTCAAGATATGTTCTTCGTTCTTTCTTCTATTTACAGCCTATAGGTAGACTTAACTAACTGTACAGCTGAGGTATGGCCACAGCAATGTTGACCTCTAGGGCCGCAAGAATTTGTGGAGGAATGTTTCGACCTTCCATCAAACAGTGAACCTCCGCTTTTCAAAGGTTGCACTCGTCTTTCCAGCGTTGTGTGGCGTTATAGCTGGTAGCAGCTGGTATCCACAGCAAGATGCTGAACGAGGGATGGCCAGGGGGAGCCGCTTTGCGAGTTACTGTACCCAGTGGCATCCGATAGCAGGGAATAAGTGAACATCAAAGGCATGCTTCATGCTCAATGTTTTGCGTTGAAATTCATCGAATCAATTTGTCGTCGGTCATCGTCCAGTCTCGTTGTGGCTCTTGTGAAATCCCAACCACTCGCCTAGCATACCTCCCGGCTTCGGTAATGGACACTCCCTCTTGGCTCTATCCTGTGCGTGCTCGGCCTCCTCGGTTGTCATATCGCTAAACTGAACGATTCCATCTTCGACCTTAGGATTGGTGTCCTTCCTCTTCCATCTCAATCGCCGGCCGTTCTCGTCCACCATAATATCTCCGTCGGCAAATCGGGCCTGGGGTACAGGGCAAGGAAGCAAATGCGGAATCGTGACGACGAGAAAGCAGGCGGCGACGGTCGTTGCGAAGAGCGACGACGTCATTCGCGATTTCGGATGGAGGAGTGGTGGCATGATCCCGGGTCCAGAGAAGGTCGTTTGGTGAGACTCTAAAGGTCTCAATTGGCAGTCAGCGGGTTTTTTGATGGGTTCTAGATGCCGTTGAACTCACATAATGGCCGTAGCATCGTCCTCCCGACAGGCGTTGACCAGGTCGACGAGCCGGTGGTATCGAGCGATTTGTGGCGGTGATCCAGAAATCACGAAGCTGCTCGCCCAAACCTGAGTTATGGTGCGGTTCTCATTGGCTACCGGCTGGAGGGGAGTGCTTTCGGCCGCGGCTCTACATAAATCCGATGACAACCTATCCCTGGTGGGGCAGCAAGAGCTCTCGGCTCCACCTGAGACAAAGAGCGTCAGTTCCTTAATCAGCGCGGAATCGCGAAATCTCCAAATCCATCTCCAACACATGCGAGCATCTCTCTATTCATCCCCGCCTTCATTTCCTCAGACTACCAGATTGTATATCTAGCCTCGATTGATTGCGACATGTTATGATTATCTGGATCAAACCCGCTTAAGACATTACTGCAGTCGGCGCACAACCCATCTGCTCTTACAACATGAGCGATCTCGACAGGTGAGGTCCAAAGTACGACCGCCGATCACCGGACCCTTAAAGCTAATATCTCAAATTCAGAGCCATTGCGCAGCTGCGCGCCTGCCGACCGATACCAGAGGCGCAAGTCCGTGAGCTCTGTCACAAAGCAAGGGAACTCTTGATAGAGGAGGGTAACGTCGTTACTGTCGCGGCGCCGGTAACGGTATACCTCAAACGAAGGCATCTTCTAGATCAATAATGGCTAATGTTCTCTATCAGATATGCGGCGATATCCATGGTCAATTCCATGACCTGATGGAACTATTCAGGGTTGGGGGCGATGTTCCGGATACAAATTACCTATTCATGGGTACGACTAGTCTTCCATCCGGTCTCGCAACGACTCATTTCTAACAAGCCCCCATAGGCGATTTTGTTGACCGCGGTTTCTACTCGCTAGAGTCTTTTCTGCTTCTACTCTGTCTAAAAGTCCGATACCCCGATAGAATGACACTG
Organism: Fusarium nurragi; assembly: GCA_012977755.1. NCBI lineage: Eukaryota > Fungi > Ascomycota > Sordariomycetes > Hypocreales > Nectriaceae > Fusarium > Fusarium nurragi. Next base: position 45,132 of record JAALXI010000124.1, on the reverse strand, counting down.
ATTCGTGGTAACCACGAGTCGCGCCAAATAACCACGGTCTACGGTTTCTACGATGAATGCATACGAAAGTATGGCAGTGCTAATGTATGGCGCTATTGCTGCGACGTCTTCGACTACCTAGCTCTTGGTGCGATCGTACTAGGCGCTTCGAACACCATGTCACCTGGTGTGGAACCCGTCGACGACGAGACCGAGATCGAGGTTTGTGACCAGAACGGCTCCATCATGAGCCGGTTTCCTCGACGCCGGCCAGAAGAGAGCGCGCAAGATCAAGTTCAAAGCCCAGGTGGAACGGCGATGGACAGGACGGGCCCCCCCGGTTCAGGCGCCTCAGGGTCCAGTGGCGGCACCATTGGGAATCCAGCTGGAGCAGTGCTCTGCGTTCATGGCGGCTTGAGTCCCCTAGTCGATACAGTGGATAAGATTCGTCTGATAGATCGCAAACAAGAAGTCCCCCACGAGGGCGCCATGTGCGACCTTCTCTGGTCCGACCCTGATGAAATCGACGGCTGGGGTCTCTCCCCGCGAGGTGCAGGCTTCCTTTTCGGCGCGGATATTGTCAAAGTCTTCAACCACCGCAACGACCTCAGCCTTATTGCTCGTGCGCATCAGCTTGTTATGGAGGGTTTCAAGGAGATGTTCGACGCTTCCATCGTCACTGTGTGGTCTGCTCCAAACTACTGCTACCGCTGCGGCAATGTCGCTGCCGTCCTGGAGCTCTCGGAGGACGAGTCTGGCACAGGTCTCTTTGCTCGCAGCAACGGCGATGTTGGCAGAAGTGACGGCGGCGCTGGAGTTATAATGGAGGGTGGTATGCCTCCCAGGAGCGGACCTGCGCGGCGATACAGAGTCTTCCAGGCTGCTCCGCAAGATTCACGAGGAATGCCTGCCAAGAAGCCAGTTGCGGACTACTTCTTGTGATTGGGTATGTCTTCAATATCTATTAATTCCTGTTTGCTAGACTTAGGGCGGGCTTTGTATCACGAAATTAACTGGGCTTGGGGTTACGGTTAGGGCACGGAGTTTGATGAAATTCAAGATTCACTTTTCTTCTTCTTTTTTTATTTTACTATCTGAGTAAAAGGGGTATCGTCGTGGAACGCTTTCTAAATGCTTAACAACGCAATGCAGTTCAATCAGTTCTGGATTATTCCCCGAAGCCCAAACCCATTCGCGGGCTAGTTCACACAACAATGTCACCCCTTTCTTGTCTTGGCGATGCTTCCGCACGGCTATCAAAATCCTCCAGCGTTTCCAGCTTTAATTTCAAGTCATCAAAGGCCTCGATTTTTCCCCAGTTCGCCGCCTCCTCACAGCTTTCGTAGACAGCGAACAGGAACCTGTAAGCCTCTGCAGGGTTCTCTATTCGTTGTTCGCGAGTCATGAGTTTTGGCATCTGTTCGAATATACCACACAACTCGAGTTGCTCCGCGCTAGAAAGCTTTCCATTGGCGTTATTGCAAATTTCAGTGATGACAGTAAGGATAGCTGCTCCAGCATTAACATCGTCGACGCTGGAAGAGCCACTTGTATCCGAACCATGTGATGTAACGGAGCCAGAGAAGCTGGCTTCATCGGAGTCGGGTTTAGAGGGTTTATGTCTAGAGGAGTCCGGAGCAGAGGAGTCAAGCTGAGCAGAGCTTGCCTCCGGGAAACTCGAAACTTGGACTGACCGCGAGTTCCCCTTCGAGATTGGGTTATCAGTTTCCTTCTTGGTGTCCTTCTCAAGCTTCATGAACATGTTAGCGTCTTCCATCGTCTCCACGGGCAGGAGTGTCTTACGAGGTCTGACTGAGTCTTCTTCTCTGTGATCACGTTGCGACGTTTCGCTGGGGGTTGGTCTATCTCTTCCCCTCTCTTTCTCTTTCTGCTGCCTTGGAGAGTGCAGACTGCTCTTTTTTCTTGAGAACCGACCAGACAGCGCCTGGATGAATCGTCCTGTGCGCCCTCGGTTAACGATACTGTCAGTCTCTCTTGAGAAGGCTGTATCGTGTTCCTTGGCGTCTGGCAATAGAATTCCCATGTAGGATGTAATTTGTTTCGATCCTTTTTCGGGGTTTGCTGATATGGATGGACTGAAGCTGGACTTGCTATTAAGAGTTTGATTTGGGGTGCTCCCTTGATTGCCGGAATCAAAGGAATGCTCAGTCTTCGGTTGTCAGGAAATTTGTTTACAAACCCAAGTCTCTTGTCTGATGAAGAACTTGAGGCGTCTGTGAGAGCGTTGGGTCTGGACGTAGGACCGCTTTTATAGCTTAGGTAGTTCGTATGCCCAACACAATTCGGACTGTTCTCAATTGCTGGTTCGAGTTCCTGTTCGTGGAGAATCAAACTCGATATAACCTGGCTAAGCACCTCCGGCCATATCCACATTGGTCTGTCAGTATTAGTAGGAGGCATCGCCTTGTCTCTGGGATTAAACTTTTAAATTGGTTGATGGTTTGGAATTCGCGGATGTAAAGTCAATCATCGTGGATCGTCTCGGGACAGCTTTAAAGTAATGCTCGGTACGAGGCACAGTATATGTTGGTATCATTTTATCCTTAACGCCCTATCAACAATGACTCTTTGAAACTTGCTGTTAAAATTTCATTGTTATTTCATACTTGTCGTTAGATTGATCTCCGTAAATGTTCGAGTTCGGCCTTGTGCTTCGACAGTTCTCAAAGGGTATCCCAAAGCAAACCTTTGTTCTCGGAACGCAAGGCTGCACGAACAATACCGCATGACCAAACACCCGCTTTGTTTGCAGACTTCATGTTCGTCAACTTGTGGTGAGGTTTCGTTCGGTTAACAAACTTCCAGACACCAAGCTATCTCTTCAGGCTGTCGGACTCGGCTTATATAGGGCGCGTCAGAATAGACCCTTAGCTTTTGGAGCTTCTTGTCGTTTGGTTGGTCAGATATCCACGCCGTTAAAGTACGTCGACGAGTTCATCGATTTGTAGCGAAAGCGAATCTGCAACAATTAACTCGACTCCAGTTGACTTGGGGCAAGAGGTCTCGATGCGAAGCTAGTTGTTAGAGTTTTTTCAAATGCGACTGTCAGAGTACTTTGAGGCCACCGTGGGCAACGAAGTCCATTGGGTCAGCCAAATGCCCTCCGCAGGTCGGTCATCCAGTCAACACGGCCCCGAAGGGCCACCGCCTTGTCCGACGGGGTTGTGAAAAGAATTCATGGGAATACTGTAGCCTATTGTTGACGAGACATCCCCAGGCACAGATGCTACAGAATAGCTATGTCTGCGAGGATCCTCCATCAGAGGTCCTGGGGTGGCGATAGTATGGTAGCCTTCAGTCCGCGAAACTTGAGGGTCAGAGAACATATGCGAGGTATATTGCTGGGGGTGCATTGAGGAAGTTATCGACTGTCTTGGCACAGGCGTAGGGACGTTAGATGGGAGTGGCCGAGTATATGCTGAGCCGGTCTGGATAGCTTGACCAGCCTCCCATATGGAAGAACTGCTCGTAGAGCCGCTGGCTATGGATGGTTCGCGGCTCTCTTGTGGGGGAACAGCATAAGACACGCTGGTTTCGAGAGCAGTAGGTCTTCTAGGGGCTATAACCTGCTGGAGGGATTGCACGTTGTCGCTAGGAATGTTCGAGGTGAAGTGAGAGATTGCTGTCGGATCCGTTTGCGCCGCCGTTGCAGAGTTCAAGTAGCTGGATATGTAATCATCTCCGATTCCATGTCGGTTAAGGAGGCCACGGAGCTGTCTGTTCTCTTCGGCAACCCTACGTGCGGCATGTTGCACCTCTGACGACGCCTCGACACCCTGGAGCTCGTACACTCGAAGTCGTTGCTCGAGCTCTTGGAGATACTCTCTTCTGCGGGCCCGGGATCTTCTCTGGTTATCTCTGATCCGGGCAAGATTCGCCTTTTGCTAGACAACAAGATGCCAACATTAGGAATAGGGAACGCGGAGGGGTATGAGGATAGACAAAAGAGCAAGCTACATACTGCTGGCGTTGACATTTAGCCGTTTTGATGACTTGTCAGGACAAACGTTATCGATTTGCGACAAGAGTCGGGCATCTAGGTTATCGCCAATCTTGTAGCAATGGCTTGCGAGATCTTCGTGGTGTTGGTTGGCCAACCCCAGTCAAGGCCAGTGAAAGCACACAAGATAGTGTGCAAGAGTAAGTTGGATGAAGCTGGAGTAGTTTAGATGAGGAGTAGCCGGGTATAATAGATTGACGCTTTCCCTTTTATCGAAAGGATGGATGGGGCACCAGCGGTGACATATACCAGGTATTTATGAAGACTTAACTCAAGACGATAAGCTCACAAAATCGTCCGCCACATGGGAAGATCAGCCACAGAGGCAAGTCTTCCATGGAGTCGGAGAAAGGAGAGAGGGATTGGGTGCCTCTATACAGTACTCTAGTACGGAGGAAGGATGTATCAGATACATGTGCAATGATCCAGGGCCCGGAGAACCCCATCAACGGACGGGGCAGCCCTATTGGGACGACGATGACCGAGCCGGCGCGGGAGAAACAACACCAGTCGATACAAGTACCAGCCTATTTTACTGGGAAAAAGCTGCAGGGCTGCGCTACAGTCAAAATTCATCAGCTAGCTGCGACCCTGGCGCGATGTACGTAGTAATCTGCAGCAGACAAAGCCGGTCAGTCAGTTGTAAACTAGTAATAGAGAATTAAGACTGGGCGGACGAGCAGCGCGCCACCAACTCGACATGTGGAAAATGGTAACAAGCCACACTTGGTCGCTGAAACGGCGACTTTTGGATTGCTCGTTCTTATTCCCATCCAATATCACATGGCCTTTGTAGGAGGCGAGCGAAGTTGCGCTCATGTTTCGTGGTTTGAGTGTGTAAAAGTGTCAACCGACGGGTGTCTCATTAGCAAGGCACGTATACTTCAGCTTCCGAGACCTGACTGAGGTGTGTTAAACTGTATCGAGGGGCATAAAACGATATTTCATTGAATAGTTGTGTCGAGTTGCAATTGATCGAACAGGAAGTGATGCCATACTGTATCATGTACATATCTGGGAACTGCAAGCTGCCCAGGGATCCTGTCCCTTGAAGGTAGTGGCTGAGAGTATTTTTGAGTTTACAGAAAGCGGAGATAGAGCTGAAATGACGGAGCCGGAAACAGTAGAGGGTCCCCGTCGATGTTAGTGATTCGATGGATGGGCATCGTCCTAACTCCTATGGTTGGGCATAAGCCCATTGACGACGACATAATTCGGTGGCTGCAAGCGCAGAAGCACCGAGGGTATGGCTAACAGACGACACATCACACCCACTTTCGAACCTCGCTGCAGAAAGGACGGGCTATCGTGCGTGAGCCGTTGTTGCCCCCTTGTGGCGACAAGGTGGGTGTAAGTCGGACAGCGTGCGCTATACGGAGATCATGCGGAGCCACGCGCTCATAAACACGCATCCTTGAAATTGAGTCGTAGATAATTCAAACAGAAGAAAGTATTAAGCCTTCCCAAAGCAACAGGGCGGCGTGAACAGGCCTGTGGGAGAGAGCAGCGCTAGGTGAAGGGCACGGGCTTCGAGTTATGCACATCCTCCATGACGCAACTCGTCTATAGGCGCTTCCCACCTCAGGGTCGTTGCGACTATCATCTTGATTCTTGAGGATCAGCCTGCTAACAGACGTCCCCTTAGGTCCAGGTAGCGAGGACCCCTAGGGTGGCACCATTCCCCAGCTACCCAGCTACCAGGGAAGGCTAAGCTTTGTTAGAGGGCTTGCTGGGCGCCGTTCATTTCTTTTTCCGAGATAGAACAGGCCTTCTGGGGAGAGTTACTGTAGGAAGTCAGGATCCGAAGCCAGACGACGCTAGCAATGCACGGTCGCTCCAGGCTAGGGAGCCGGCAAGGCCCAAGTCTCAAAAAGCAGATCCAGATATAGGTACGTATCGCCGTTTCAGGCATTGACTGGTGGCTCAACACTACAGCCGGTGCTGTTCAAATCATAATTGAGCTCCCACGGCGCGAAACTCGGACCCAATATTAACGGCCAAGATCAAAGCAACAGGCGGTGATGGTTAGATTCGATGGTGACGCTGTACAGGAGGCAGCCCAGTATGGTAAGGTACGGTACGGTATGTACGGGCGCAAATGCAAAAAGAACAACTGGGTTCATCGCAACGTCCAGACTCCGGGATTAATCAACCGAGACAGATCGCAAGCCCAGAACTAGCCAAACGAATCATTGTTGGAAGGGGCACATCCATGCAATGCAACGTACTTCAGTTTTATCATTGATTCAATTGTCATAGAAGAAGAAGCAGCTGAGCAATCATTCGCTTGGGTGCAGCAATGTTAGCAGCGGCGAGTAGCGAAGTAGCCAAGGCGAGTCCAGCAGGACAGGGGCAGTCTGCAGATGCGCACTGCGAAGAGAGGCGAAAAAGTGCTCATCAACAAGCTGAGGGATGTGTCAAGATTGAGTTGCCTCGCTCCACATGAACTGTTAATGTTGTGATATGATGCGTAGGCTGTTGTTGCGGGCAGGAGCAAGCAAACGATCGATACCTCATGTAAACTCGGAGCCGGAGCAGGAACAGGACGTGCCTGCCATTCTCCAAATTTGGCGACCTTCCGAATCTCGATCTCCGCAGGGAAGGAGGCAGGGGCACCAAAGGCCGTTCGATCCAAGGGTTTGGAACTCAACGTCAAAAATGTGGCTGAAGGGCTTAAATCCAGACCTTGGCCCCACCTCGGCAAATGCCGACCGTTTCGATTTACCAATACCGCTTGATCACTGAGTTTCAATAACCTATAGGCTACGGCTGCCCGTTGAAATCTCTGTCGTCGGCCTGTCGTAATCTCAGTGGTATTACACGTAATAAAACAACTATAGGACCAGTCTCTGTGTCGCATTGTGGCTTAGTATAATTGATATGTCTATAGCAATTTGAAAGTGCTATTGCTAATGTACAAAGGCAGCAGACCTAGTAGAACGCGGCTTTCAGTATCAACTTGTTGGCCGACGTTGATTAAGTTGCCGAGCCACATAGTCTTATGGCCACCGGCATTCATTTCTAGGAACCTCATATCGTCCCAGAGTTACAATTTTCTTCGTCGCCTTACATCTGACTACCTTGGCAGTCTGTATGATGTGTCTTTCAAATGCTCCTTCGGGCAACACAAACAGGCTACAGGCATGAGCACGCACTCCCAGTTCCATGGTAATGGTAGCGGGGGCACCGGACTATTTTCCGTTTCTCAGACCGCCTATGTAACATGATTCGAGCTGCTTCACGCCCATTGAAAAAGAAAAGAGACCTCTAACCATCCATATGCGTGGTGTTCCGACTATCCGACCGAGAAACCTCGAGCAGGGGGCCAGGGAGAGGTAGCCATGGGTCAGCAACAAATAAGAAAGAAGATGTCAACTAGTCAACCCAGCTGAAAGCTCTTCCTGTTACGCAATCTTGGGTGACACAAAATAACAAAAGTTTCTCAGCGAAAGTGATAACGTTATAACTAATATCTTGATAATATTGGATAGTCCACAATCCCCCGATTCCCGAGGCCCGCTATTGCCCGCCCCGGTTCACGGAGCTGCCGTTGAAAGCGGGTCCGTCCTGCGCCCCTCTCCCGCCGGGTATCCATCCACCTGTCGTCGGCGTCCCCTTAGTTATCCCTCCCTCGCTTTTACTCCGCCCTCCCTGCGGCTCTTTCTTTTCGTTTCCATATCCTACTAGCCTACCAAGCACCCGAAATGCTCTCCCTCGAATCGTCGAACTGCGAAGCCAATGAATTCTGGTAGCAAAGCAATCCATCATCCATCCGAATGACGTCCGCTCCCAATCAGAAGGCGCCGAGTCAGTTGACCGCACTCAGAGTCTCAGACGGGCTTGGATGTGGATACCGGCACCCGACTCAAGTAAGATAGCCAGGGGTCAGAGGCTCATCTCATGCACCATAGATCGATCACCAAGGTCTCAAGGGAGCTGAACTGTCGGGCCGTCCTCAAGAACCCTCGGAGATTATTTCATATTTTCTATCCAGATCCCAATGCCTAACACATGTGCGTACGTTGCAGCCATGTCAGATTCGCGATTCAGGTAGTCAAGGGGTTTAAAGAAAGAAAAGAAAGAAAGAAAAAAAATAGGTGGTTGGACAGCTTCCCCGGTGATAGCACCATGTGGCAGCTCGCGTTACCGGTTTTACTTCTTTCGGTGCTTTTTACCCATGTATATCCTTGTTTTTCTTGACTCAAGAATCAATGACAGGTTGGTATTCGCTACTATGAGCTAAGTATCGTATACTTTGACCCATCCTGCGGATAATCTCTACATGGCATCTCGCAGGCTATCTCTTCCCTACCTACCGTGGTTCGAGTCATGACCCTACATGATGTGCTAAACTTTACCAGCTTGTCAGCCACGTGCTTAGCTGCTTGAAGTAGACTTCATCCCGAAGCACCGTTTCAAACTCTTCTCTTTTGGCCAACATAATTACCTCATCAGCGGCTGCTTGAGTGTGGTGGAAGTGCAGTCTTGCCACTCGGAACTCTTGCGTGGCCTGTCGAAACTTGTCTTCTGCCTGGGTCAACAATCTTCTTTTCAGGCACTGTGCACAGAAAGTTGGGATCCAGCCCTGGTCTGGTAGTGTTCTTGGTAGGAGATGAAGCCCCTCTCTTGTCAGTGGTCTCACCGGAACTGGATGCCCACATCCTGGATATGTTAGATCAACTCGGCAGAAGGGGCAAGTGTCCTGTGTTTCGAACCACTTGTCGAGGCAATTTATACAAGCAGCGTGCCCACATGGCAACAGACTAAACGTAGTCTGATCAAGCGGCTCTGCATCTGACTTGATCTGACAGCTCACCTGCCGGCATATCTGGCACTCCAGTTTCATTGGTTCATCAACGAGAAATGTAACCTTGGGGAAAGGGAAGAAGGATTCTTTTGGGTCGTAGCGTCGATGGGGCTGAAACCACGAAGAGAATCTTGGTAGGATCTTGGACCTGATCAGCGATATTGGAGTCAATGTTGCCCTCATTTTCTGTTGTTGAGTGGTTGGAGACTGTTTGTTGGCTCGAGTTCTGAGGTACCTCTTTTGAGGTTGTTTTTGGTGATCTGAAGACATTGGGTATTGGTTTCTGTGAACGATTTTAGTTATATTAAGCAGGAGTGCTTCCTTCGTTCTCAATGCTGTTGTTGGTACGATATTGAAAGGGTTGTTGAGAAGTGGCAGCTGGCTGGCTTTGAACAAAGACGTTAAGTATACGAAAAGGTAGCCGTCACTGTTCAGTCAGTCACTACGAAGAACAAGGAACATTTCTTTAATAAATGGTGTTCGATATCGTCATTCTTGCTATTCGATGAACAAGCTTATCGTTCACATAACATTGCCTCGAGGTTCTTTTCCACGTCCCGTTGTGGAAGCTTCGCATGCCACAAAACTAGCAGCTACAGTGGCTCGAGACTCTATGATCCTTGATTCGGGGATGGTACAGTATTCTACGACAGTAATTAGTGCGTCGCTAGTCTCCTTGTCTGCCGATCCCCAAGTTATGTAACTCCTCGGCCTTCGTGGTAGGGGTAGCTATGCTTTGGCTCCAGTTCACGATCCAGGCCCAGGCTCAAGGGTTTTTCACCAGTCCGCGGATCATAATATTGCTCCTCCTTGATGTGGTAATAGAAAGGGTGGCCAACCACGCTGTGAAACGAGTCTCTTCATTCGTGCTCCTCTTGATTGGCCATTTCATTACATCTCTGCCTCTAGACAAGGCAGCTGAAGTATGTGGGGATACTATGAAATTGGAGTGACATACCACGAATGGAGAATTCGGCTCCTTCTTTCCTAATACTGAAATACTTGCAGGAAACTATGACTGTTCGTCAAATGAGGTGATAATCTGAGTCCAGGAGCATACTCCCCGTCGTGGTAGTCTCCTCCGATTGAAGAACCTGCAGTCATGCCACGCGGCACAAGCTGCACCGCCGAATTTGGAGCTTTGTTAAGGAGCCTTTTCCAGTATCACGATGTTGAGAAAGTGGGCTGGTCCTCTGTCACGTTACGGCGACGTTAAGATGCAGCGCAAGCCCGATCTTATTCCCGGACTTGAAGTTTTTGTGATTAGACCCAGCCAGCCAGCCGTGTTTCTAGCTCATTGCGAGCGTCCCAACTCCCAACTAACTCTAGCTTCTGGAGTTAGCCTACAACCCTACAACCGGGGAAGAAGGTTGACTCTTTTCGGCCCGCGGGGATACTCCATCGGAGCCGGAATCAAATAGTGGGTCGTCCGTTCTTTTGGCACCGGCGTCCCGTACTGCGGGATAAAAATCCGGCAATTGACTCGGAAAACTGAGTCGCGGAACGCGAGAAATGAGTTGTGTTAGGAGAATAAGCTTTCTATCACAGTGAGAATGGGGCTGTGAAATGATGGTCTCTCCGAACTATTGCAGGTGTTTGTATTAACCATTACGTAGACCATTGTTTCACCAAGAGACTTTAAGAACCAACCGCACTCGTTGTCGTTAGCCATAGGTTGTCCTGGTTGCCTAGGCACAGGTGGTCATAGGTTCTGATTTATTGTACCTCTTATCCAAGATATTTCTTATGTGTGGACCTGAGCAGAATCACTTGGATAAACTAATAGAGCAATGGTTTGAGCCATGTCCGGTATGTTGATGGATCAGCAACCAGGATCAATACACCGTCTCTTTGGTGCCCATCTCTCATCTCATTTGTTAGTCTTAGCTATTCTCCGTGATGCCGATCATTGGTGACTTGGAAAATTACAGCCTAAGACAGAGTAATGTGTAGTTCAGGTTCTCTTTAAGCCCTGTCTCATCTTGCAATGCACTTTCCAGTAAGATTATCCAAACTTGTTGAATACCTAGTAAAAAAACAAGGCTGAAGTGAAGAATCTTTTTGCAGAATCACCTACAGAGCTGAATTTTTGAGTTGCATCTCTAGGGTAGCCAACAATCCTTGCTCTCGTGGTTGCTGGGGTTTCACAAGTAAACAGGGGCTTCAACGGAACAAACATCTCGGCAGTGAATCCTTCACTCTCCTTGGTTAGAATACCCTCTTGGCCATCTCTGTTAGGTAACGAGGTCACTATATCAGCAGTGCAGGCCCATGTATGGAGTGACACGGAAAAACTGCCTTGATATAAGGGGCTGTTGGGCAACAGGCACGACTCCTGGCCTGATCTCCAACTTTTTTATGTATATATATATGCATACTTGTAGCGTCCTGCTTCTTCTAAACCATTGATATACAATCTGGCAGTCAATCGAGACTCCGCGCGCATACTTACGATACCATCACGAGTTACGTTTGAGTCACACAACTTCACTTGCCAATATGCCTTCTCTCAAGACCGTCTTCGTATCAGCCGCTCTGGCCTATCTAGCCAGCGCCAAGACTATCAGGATCACAGCTACCAGCGATGACAAGTTCGACCCTGAGGAGGTTGATGCTGAGAAGGGCGATGTCCTTGAATTCCACTTCGAACCCAAAAACCACAGCGTCGTTGCTGGCGACTACCGCTACCCTTGCTCTCCTCTCGATCTCGGCACCGGTTTCTTCTCCGGTTTCCTTCCTACTGATAATGGATCTGCCGTAAGTTGCACCTGCTCGAGTTCCTATACACAGCATCTGACATTTTCTCCAGGACAAGGTCTTCCAGGTCACCATCAACGATACCGACCCTACTCCCTTCTACTCCTCTCAAGGAAATGAGTGCGCCAAGGGCATGGTCGGTATCATCAACCCCGACTCCAAGAAGACTCTCGATGACTACAAGAAGCGCGCGTCCGAACTCAGCTCCGGTGTCGACCCTGGCAAGAAGGTCTTTGGTGGTGAGCTTGTAGACTCCAATGATGCCGACTCAGACGACAGGAGCTCGGGGAAGTCCTCGGATGGCAAGGGCGACAACGCTGCCCGTGCTCTCGGTGCTCCTTTCGCTGGTATCGTTGCTGCCATTGGCCTTACCTTTGTCATGGCTTAGCTAATGAGATCTTGGGGACATAAATGCGATATGATTTTCATGATATTGTCAAGGGAAATGGACTTGAAAGTAGCGGGAGTTATTCGAATGGATCATTAATCATAGTACCTGCGATCCTATATATATAGATTTATTGCATCACTAATTAGCCCTGCATGGGCTTTTGGACATGACACACTACACATTCTGGACGTGAGACAATTTACGGGAACGAAGCTCAGAAATGATGTCTGCAGGTGTACTGTGTTGTTCTATCCCTCTCGGTTTTTAAGTTCCTGGTACTCATGGCGAGACATCCGCTCTTGGTACATATGATATAAAATGAACCTGACATCAGGCCATAGTCGAGCATAGTCTTCCGGACTCATGGCTCTAGAACCTTAGAAGACTCGCAAGATCATTATGGTTATCATGTGAAATTGTGAACAGCTGACCGTTGAGACTTGCCGACCAAGTTCTGTAATGCTCATATAGGGTATATTGATAATCAACGGCGCCCGTCAGCAAACCTCGGCATAGTTATCCATACACTTAACCGCTTAAACCGGGGACCGGGTCTAGCAACAGCAATACCGGGGACCAATTCTAAACCCGGCCCACATCGTCATTTGAATACCTACCGGACTCGCGATTCCCCTCCACAACTTACTTTCCCATCGTGCAGTAACTTTGGGGTAAAACTTACCAGCCAACGATCGTAAACGGCCTCCACTCGACCGACACGCATATAAACGAATAATATGCGCGGCGCACTGAGGTGCAGCGCCACTATGCGCCATCCTCGGGCTTTAAGGCCTTTGACGGATGGCGGCAGACATGCGAGGACCCTTCGGACGAGCGCAGCGCCACAGGTCTTGAGAACAGGCTCATGCTACCGCAAAACACGACCAGAATTGGCGTTCCAAGGTGCCCGCCTATCAACATCATGTCCCGACCGTTCGCGATCAATGGCGACAGTAGTAGGCGCCGAGCCTGCCCATGGCAGAGGTCCAATTCCGGAGTATGACAGAAGAGTGGCAACGGGTAGGTTGCGAAATGATGAGCATCAAAGAGGTAAGAATGATCGGCAGATGGGTGAAAACACGCAGAGGAGTACTGACAGAAGGCAAGGAATTATCCAAAATTTCCAAAACCTATATCATGAGTTGGAACGATACGACGCCCCGCCTGTTGAGCACCCCAGCATCGAATCACTCAAGCCCACAAAGAAGTCCATATTCTCCTCGCTATTTGGCGGAGGCAGCGGCAAGTCTGCCATCAAGGATATTCCCAGCAGCCTCCCAAGAGGCCTGTACCTATACGGTGATGTTGGCTGCGGCAAGACCATGTTGATGGACCTATTATACGAGACACTGCCCCCATCTGTCAAGTCGAAAAGTCGCATTCACTTCAACAACTTCATGCAAGATGTACACAGGAGATTGCACAGGTTCAAGATGGAGCACGGTATTGATATTGACGGTGTGCCATATATCGCGGCCGATATCGCTCAGCAGGGAAACGTTCTCTGCTTCGATGAGTTTCAATGCACAGATGTGGCAGATGCCATGATTCTGCGAAGGTAGGCGCATTCTTTCGCGAACAAGTTGCGCAATACTGACAGTTTTCAGGCTGCTCGAATCTCTCATGGCAAACGGTGTTGTTCTCGTAACAACCTCCAACAGACACCCCGACGAACTATACAAGAACGGTGTCCAGCGCGAGTCTTTTATTCCCGCCATCGAACTCCTCAAGAACCGTCTACATGTCATCTGCCTTGACTCTCCAACAGACTACCGAAAGATCCCTCGACCACCGTCCGGTGTCTATTACACATCACTCGACAGCCATGCCCAGGCGCATGCAGAGAAGTGGTTCCGGTTCCTTGGCGATCCTGAACAGCCCGAGCCTCGACCTGAGGTACAAAAGGTCTGGGGCCGTGAAATCTATGTTCCGCGAGTTAGCGGACGGGCAGCGTGGTTCACCTTTGACGAGCTGATCCGACAACCAAAGTCCGCTGCCGACTTTATCGAGCTAGTACGCGCTTACGAAGCTTTTATCGTCACCGACATCCCCGGAATGACCCATCAGCAACGGGATCTCGCGCGACGTTTCATCACGTTTATTGACGTTGTGTACGAGGGCAACGCCAAGCTCGTTCTCACTACGGAAAAGCCTCTCTCAGAACTCTTCGTGTCTCGCGACGAGATCGCCGAGAGCCTCATGAAGCAGGGTGCGAGGCATGAGCAGGCCGAGGCAGCTGCTGAAAACCATGACCTGGTGCACAACGTCAAAAAGCTCAAGGATTCAAATCTATTTGCCGGTTCGGAGGAAGCCTTTGCGTTTGCCCGAGCTCTCAGTCGACTGCGGCACATGGAGAGCAAGGAGTGGGTGGAGAGAGGAATGGGCCTTGAGTCTCAAGGCGGCAAGTTGGATAAGGATAACTGGAACAGAGCGAGAAGTCGACAGATGGAGGATTCCATGTGAGGAGGAGGGCAAGAGAGGGGAGCTTGGTTTGTGAAACTGATGCATTATACCCGGAGCATTGACTTGGCAGAGTGAGCCTTTGTCTGGTCTTGTATTGATTACTGCGAAATGACGCCTGTTGAACAGCTAGTAGTTTGGATTCAGGAATGAGTGGAGTGTATTCACTATCTGCGTACATAGAGATATATGATGGCCCTCGATCTTAAGCGCAACCGAACTTGCTACCTACCACTCTTGAATCTCCAATTGAGCCCGAAGATCGAACAGTAACGCTGACAGCACCAAATGCATTGTTTACCATATTGTCGAGGCCCGCCATTTCAAGCTCTGAAGGTTCAGGTATATTGCTTCAAGGGTCAATTTACATGTCAGTGGCCATCATGAGCTTCCCAGGAATGCAGTTTTAATGGCAGACCGAACAAACCCCTCATGATGTCAGAAGTATCCATTGGTGACAGCATAGATCTCCCCAGTTTGATAGCGAGACAACTGTCAAGCAGTTGAGGAATGCCATGTCTAAGATGTTGACGATCGCAACCCCTGAAATCGACTGCCTTAGACCAGTGACCAGCCACACTCACGACCTCGAATTCCGGAAGTAGCGGCGAAAGTAGCCTAGTTCTTTACCTCCAAGTCCTCCAGAGATAGATTGCATGTTTCACGGCAGGTGATCAGTGCACCAAGGATCTCCAGGCGGAACCGAAATGAGCCTTATGGCATTCAATTACAGTCTATCAGAAACCTCGAGAATAGCCGAAAATCGATTAAACGATGGATGCCAAGACGTTTCGTATAGGCTTTGTCAGAAAGCCAAAGCCTTGGACCCCAAAACATCGGAGTCTGGAGCCGGAGCTGAAGCTGAGGAACACGGCTTCAGGTGAAGACAGTAGGCAACGGACCACATCGAGAACGACCAAGGCACTCAAATAGATTTTGTTTGTTTATATCAACAAAGAGGGACCGAGGCGAACATGAAACCGCGATGTTGGTCAGGTTACTAGCGTCCTTGTGTTGGAGATTGGCTTTGAAGAAGCTCTTACTTTAGTGTGGATATGTACGATTATTACGGAGTAGCTAGCTATGCGGATAATCGAACCATGCTTAGTGTGTTTTATTGTGTTTATGCAATTATGCTATGCAAGCGCATGCCTTGTCTCTCGCGACGGATACTTCTTTGGAGCATACTTTGCTGCACGAAATACATGCTCATCTCGGATGGCGTCTCCGGCTGTCGTTTCAACCCATCGAGTCAATGCGTGGTTAAGCGGTCAAAGTGGAGAGTGGAGAGTAGTATAAACAGAGGAGGAGTTTGTTTCTTCTCCATAGCCTCTCGGGATGGTTATTAAACTGGGGACAAGATCTTGTCATCAAGGACACAGAGTCTCATCCTTTTCGGAGACAGGGCCAAAAGACCGCAGGCAGGCTCAGTAATGAATCATTTTGCAAAGGTTTATGGAACTGCGCTGTCCTCGTGCATCCGTGCCATGGTAAATGCGCTCTAATGCATCATAGCTACCTGTTCAGTGCGGTAAGTGGCTGTTGGCCATCAGAGCGCAACAGGTCGGACCCAGAGGAGAAACGAACGAAAACCGTCACCGAGGATAATAGATATTAAAGCATCCATGGAAAAGGAGAGAAATGAGACTATTCGCGCGGGCAGAATCCAACTTGGGTTAGGAGACGTTGGAATTGGATTGGAGCTCTGCAAGCCTCCACCAGGGGCTGTCGCCATTCATCACCTCACGTCTGGGCCCATTGGCTGGTGCCTCAGCGGTTGCTGGCTAGGCAGATTTGATGGGTCGGTATCAACCAATCAACGGGACCTGGTCCCTGGAATCTGGCGTCAGTGGCCCAAGCCACCCCTGAATTCAAGCTCCCATCGACGCGCCTACCCCCTGGCTACTGGGAACCTCATCACAAATTGCAGGGATCAAGGCTCACTCGCTACGCTGATCGTCATTTATTATGCAAAGCACAGCACCTGAGCTGGGGCACTGCTTCATTTCTTGGCTTCACAAATGGGTCAATGGTTGATGATACCAGACCTGGCAGTTCAAATTTGGAATACGATATTCCAGCCATTGGGTGCAGTGCGCACCTTTGTGCACCCACAATCAATCACTGAGTCGCCGCACTGGGTGTTTGGTTTGCCTGGTCTGTTGAACGCAGTACAGGCAGACCGCTGTGCTGTACAGAGGCACAGAGGTAGCATTCAAACAAACCAGGACTGAGGCTAATATGAATTTGTACCGTTACGTATTGTAAAGCTGGTCGAAGATGAAACGTCCAACAAAAATGCTTCTCTTTCAATCTAACGCTCTGAAGAACACCTCAAGGTACATGGCCAATGCCGTGCCACTGCTCTGCATGGGGCTCGCTACGCCCTATCAAACATTAGCAGGTCCTGTAACTTAGAAAGTCCGGGGACCTTGCTCGGCAACCTTGGAAGGTTGCACTCCGCTCTTGATCCTTCCCCCTGTCCTCCTCTCTCACTACCCTTTACTCCGTATCCTCGCTCATCTTTACCCTCTCCCGCCTTTTCTTCTCTCCACCGTTTCTTTTTACGCTCTTTCACCCCCCTTCGAAATAGGTCATTTCCAGAGTTGCTTCTTTTCACGGCCGCTTCGCTTTTCTGCCGTAGCCCGTGTTGAGTTCGGTTCGTCCATTCGTTTTCACTGCCCTGGCGCGTTTTTGCAAGACTGCTGCCGTATGCTGTTTGTTACCAAAGCGATAATCATAATTTATTGCTTTTCTTTCACACATCACGCATTACACTCGTTTGGCAGCTGGTCCAACAACATCTACCTTTTACGCTGTAGCAGTTGAACTTGCGCTTTTACATCACCTTCGTTACCGACGCACTACCCCACCGTTTCCGTTTGAGACATCATCGCCACCACCCGAACAAAGACATATCGGTCTCGAAACCCCTGCGAAATACATTCTTTGTTCCCGCCCTCCACTGCAACGCCCTTCATTCCAGACGACTCAGCTTCCAGCCTCGCGACTTGCACGTAGAACAAGAAAGATATATCCCATTAAGAGAACAAACACCCGTCTGCTTGTCTCTCCGAGTCCGCCATTTAATCTAATATTAATATCGCCTCACACCTTAAACTCTAGCCAAAATGCATCTCCAGCACTTACAAGTGCATCGGAGAGCGGATGGGCTATTTGGGTTTGGTAATATCGCTCATGAAATCGACGCCTCCGACGTCAAGAACCGCCATGTCGAGAAAAGAGAACCACGTGAGTTTCATCATATTTTCATATATTTCAAAGTTGGATTCAAATATGAGTCAGGCTTTTGATTGTCTAACTCTACATAGAAGCAATAAAGACCGTTTTCAAAACGGTTGCGGCAGATTTTGAGGGAGCAATTGGTGGCTACAAGACAGTAGGCCGCGAGCCTAAAGCAACAGGCTCAGCAAAGGACGAAGACGCAGCCGAGGACAAGGAGAAGGAGGAAGAAGCAGAGGAGAGGAAGAAGGAAGCCGAAGAAGCCCAGGAGGAGGCGGAAGAGGCCAAGAAGAAGGCTCAAGAAGAATCCGAGAAGGAGGAAGCAGAAGAAGCACAAGAGAAGAAGGCCGCCGACGAAAAGGCCAAGGAGGAAAAGGAGGAGGAAGACAAAGAGAAGAAGGCTGATGATGAAGAGGCTGCCAAGAAGAAGGCTGCCGAGGAAGCAAAGTCTCGCAGCGAAGCGGAACATGACAAAGATGTCACCACGGTACAGGACAAAAAGGAGAGTTCAACAGCCAAGCCTACAAGGACTCGCCCTCAAATCACCACCAGCGACGACCCGAAGAGCATTCCCACTGTTATTCGTGATCCAGTTGGGAGCCAGTCTATCGATTCCATCCTGGCCAAGGCCACTGACGTAGCATCTGCCTCGACAACTATCAACGAAATCGCCGACATGTCTGGAGCCTCAAGCCTCCCTAGCTCTAGCTCCAGCGCTGCTCCGGAAGCCAGTGGTGGCACCACGGCTGGAGCTAAGGCTGGAATTGCCTTTGGTGTTCTGGGTGGTCTGCTCGCCATGGGATTGCTAATCTACTTTATCTTCACCAAGCGCCGCAAGCAGGCTGAGATGGAAAGGCTTGAGAATGACGACGAGAAGCTCCATGGCCCCATGGTTGGTAATGGTCGTGCGCCTATGGTTACTGCGGCTGCTGTGCGTCGTTCTATGAGCCCCGAACCTGTCGAGACTGCCTCTATCACGGCTGCGAAGGCCCCTCGTGTCAGCCTCCGACCTGTAACTCAGTTCCTCCCTAACTGGAACGGCCTCGACAACCAGAAACGCACGAGCAATGGTGCTACTTTGGGTCTTGTTGTTCCCGCTGCTTCTTCCCCCTCAACCGCCAATGGTCCTTTGTCTCCCCGAACTCCTGGAGGTAGTGCTTGGGAGCGCCCATCTACGGCTCAAAGCATCGATCCCGCCAACCCCTTCGGCACCCAGGCTGAACGCGTCCCCTCGCCTGTTATTGAGGAGACTGCCTCCGCATCCAGGGCGACTCCCAGTCTCATGTCTGAGAAGTCAACTATTGCTGCCGCTGCTGCCGTTTCGTCCCAATCACCTTCTAACGATCCTCTCACTGCCAATGGACCTGCTGTTGTTGACGGAGCTGGAGCTTCTCTGGTCGCTCGTAAGACGTCGATTCGCAAGGTTGGGCCTCGGGAACTTGATTTGACTATTCCCAACGCTCCAATGACAACCGTTCCTGCTAGCCCTGTTGGTACCGAATATAGCATCTCTTCAGCTACGCCTGGCGGCCTTGAAAGCCCATCAGCTGGTGCTGCGGCCATTGCAGCCGCTGGAGGACCTGCCAACTCGGCTGTTCACCGTGTACAGCTCGACTTCAAGCCTACCATGGATGACGAATTGGAGCTGAGAGCTGGTGACCTCGTTCGACTCCTCCACGAATATGATGATGGCTGGGTAAGTTGATTATTCTTGGACTTTGATCCGAACCCATTCTAACGATGTTCCAGGCACTCTGCATTCGACTTGACCGTTCGCGACAAGGTGTTGTTCCCCGAACCTGCCTATCAACTCGCCCTGTTAAGCCCCGTCCTGCCCAAGCTGGCCCTCGCCCAGGCCCTTCCGGCAAGGCTGGTGGACCTCGAGGGCCGGGACCTATGACTCCTACAGGTAGCCGTCCTCAATCACCTATGGGGCCTCCAAGGGGACCTCCCGGCCGCCCTCAAGCACGTCCTATGAGCCCCGGCCCTCGGTCTCAATCGCCTGGTCCCGCTGGCGATCGTTCGCAAAGTCCAAATGGAGCGAACCGAAGGAACAACCCTCCTGGACCCAGCCCCATGAATCCTTCTCAAGATCCTCGTCCAGGACACGCAGCCTCGGGCTCTTTCAGCAGGAAGCCCGTGCCTGGCCAAGCGTATTGAGCAAAACACAGTTGTGATGGCACTGTATGAAACAGGATTAAAAGGAACGGCGTTCTGCGATACCATGGAGAGGCCCGGGGCATTATGGTCTGCTCACGATTCTTCACTCTTCCAGTGGATGATTTAACATTATTTTCGAAACTTCTCTGTCACTCACCTCACCCATTTCCCCATTTATGTGGCTATTTCTGAGCCCCTTTCTTTTTCTGTTTCACGTTGATATAAAGTTCATATATCTCAGGCGGTCGTTAACCAGCCATTCTATCATGGCATGCCATTTCTACCCACGTTAGGGCGACCGCGTGAGTGGATTTCTCGGTCATTAATTCTGAAAGGGGGCGCGCATACAGGTTACGACGTCTTGCCTCGAGATCCTCCCCTCCCCTTGAGGAAGGAGTTGCGCTAGTCGCCAATGTGTATCTACGCTTGCGTTTGTTCTTTTCGAGTATCATTTCTGCCTCCTGCGGCTTGATTGAGGTCGTTGGATGGAGATGAGGAGAGCTTGCTGGGTGGTGTGCCACCAGCAGCAGCTAGGAATTTGAAGATTTAAGATGAAAGATAGGAAATGAAATTATTCTTTGATGACCCAATTGTCAATGTCCCTACCTTGGTGCCTTTCGCTGTGACGTTTATGCGGTCAACGCAAGGTGATTGAATGGTGCACGTCGACGTATGATGCTAGCTAGTTATTTAATTAATTAATGACCTCTGAAACTCAGATCTGGAATTAAGGCATGTCTTCTTTCTGGTGAGATATAGACGAGCACACCTTTAGGATTGGTGTGTATATAAAATAGCGTGGGGCTTAGCATCTCTTACTCTGCGATTGGTGCAGGCAAATGAATAATATAATGATTAGTTTATTAGGAGTTTTAGTCCTGTTATACCCCCCACCCCCCAAAAGCACATCTCTCAAAATTCAAGATGATCAACCATCTGAAAGAACAATAATTGAATCCCAAAACCTCTAATATTTGTCCTGACCCAAACGCCTCGCTTCCGTTACCCACATTTTATTTAGTCGCAGCATGGTTACGTATGCCATCGCTCCTTTGTCTAGAAACGCATAACCATCCTGTCGACCAATGCAGCAGGGAAGTCACCGCCCTTGTGAAGCAGCTCTGTAACCTCCGGGACACCCAGAATGTCTTCGATAAAACACGTAAAGTACTTGACAACAAGTTCTCGTGCATCGTCTCCTTCCACGGTATTGGTGAATATCTCATCCGCGAGTGTGACGATGTCGGGAACTCGGGCCCGGAAGAGTTTGAGACCTCGCAGTAGGATACGGAGGCGGCAGAAGGAGAGGCGGCGGAGCTGTTCCACGTCGTATTTGTCTGCGAGGATATAGAGACGTGCGTGACTGAGGAAGACAGGTAGATACGACATGTCGGGGTTCCAGTTCTCGTCGTACTCAGTCACCACTGGCAAAGCTGCTTCAAGCGCTTTTGAGTGTGAGTGGTTAAAAGGGCAGCGATCGAAGTCTTTCATGGCCTCGTATGTTTTTACCCAAGGAGGCAACAGAGTTGGCACGGCTTCGTAACCGTGTTCGGCATCTACACGCTTGCGCTTAGGCATGTTGAGGTTTTCTAACCTTTTTACACTGATCTGTGGATTTACAACCGTTGTTCTTCTCTCATAGATGGCCATCCAGTCGGACATGGACGATGCACGACGCTCCTCGTGTGCTGGCATGCGGTCCAGAGTGGATGAAAATTCGGATAAACTTGACGAGGAAAGGCCACGGATATCCGTTGTGGTATCGTCGGAAGAAAAGTCATCGCCACCGCCAAGGTCGTCGTGCTCGCTGTCGCTATCGTCGTCAGAATAGTCCTGTGGTACGTCCGAGGCATCCGAGTCAAAGCTACCAAGGAGGGAACCTCCCGAACTTAAAGAGTCCATCCCAGGTATGGCATCATCCATGTCTCGTAGACCATCGTCCGTGGTAAGGCCTTCTTGAACACCCAGGTTTGACACGGCAGCACGAGCGGCGGTGGGTGTAGTTGTCCCGGTGGGAACCACCTTTGACAAGACGGGCTCTGCCTCATCGTAGACACCGGAGTAGGCGAACTTGGCGAAACGCACAAAAGTGCCGGCATCTAGGTCTAGCCACTCAACACGGCCCTCTCGGGCTTCCCTCATGTTACCATTGACAAGAGCGTTGAGAGCTGGGGAGAGTTGACCGATCAGTTCTTTGTGGACATGGAACTCCTTCCGCTCTGGTCCGATGATGAAGAGGAAGGGCTTGGAAGAGAGGGATCTGCAAAGGGTGTGTCAGCATGTTTGATCAAGTTTTGAATATATCCTGGCTAGATCTTGCACTTACTCCTCAAAGTTGGCACCCTCTGCTTTGAAGGCAGCGCCAGGGCGCGTGTAAGCCATGGTACCAGTGCGAGTATAATAAACCCTTAGACCAGGACCTTGGAGGCTAACAATGAGCGAAAGTACTAGAGGCTGAGGTTGAAGAAGATAGAAAAAGGGAGCTGATGTTTCAAGAGCAAAGTGAGAGACAAGAAAGGAAAGGGGAAGGGAGGGAAAGAGGAGGCAAGTAATTATGCCGACTGCCCTATCTTGTGTAAGTTTTGGGCTGCAGGCAGCTGCAACTGTATTGAGTTGCACTGTAGGGCCCCTCTATTGATTAAGGTAAGCACGACGATTAGCGCTTAAACGAAGCCATCGCCCACTGATAACCAGGGACGATGCGGGGTGATTGTAAGTGATTGGCTGTCTTACCGCGCAATGTCTCGCTCACAGGGGCATGAATGCATTATGCACGTGGGATGAAGCCATTTGAGTGCTGACCTTTCAGAGCAGAGCTTCTTATGATTAGGCGGCTTTTCTTACAATCCTTTATATATATATTAAAATAGAAAAAAGACTTATCATAATTTTAGAGTCTACTACAAAGACATAGTGTGCTTATATACTAATTCTCACGCTTTCCTTCCTTCCCTAAGAAACCCAAGATGCAAGCAAAGGAAGAGCGGGATCAAACCCCGGAGATCTTCTTGCTCAGGCGACAAACTTGCCTGCGCATCCACCGCAAACTTCACCCGAAGATTCGATTCTTGTCCCTGGCCCAAAGTGTTCCTCTGCGACGCGAGTTAACTCCGCCACTTTGAGACATCGTAGCTCGCATACGGCGCAGATTCTCGATATATCCGGAGCCATGATGGCCAGTCCCGTTGAAGCGCATCGCGCTGTCCATGGGTATCAGTATGGTTACTTTGAGGAGGCAAAGAAATGATGTTCAACTTACCAAATAAGTGTCCATTCTCACACTTGGCTTCATCCCCTTCCAAGCGCAGCGCCATATCGCAAAACACACATTGTTGATTCGCTGCAATGTGTCTGAACTGCTCTCTCAACGGTGAGTTGTGAAGCTCTGGCGATATCTTGCTTGTTATCGTCGTCCCAAGCACCTCAGGGCCATTCCCGTACATCCACTCCCAAACCTGCCCTTCAGTTGTCAAACGCTTTGATGGCATGACTGAACCGCCTTCAGCACCCCGCTCTTCATCTCTTCTCGAGAACATGAGCTTGCAGAGTGCTCTTCTCTCTGGATGTTGGGTGCTGTATCGCGACACAAGAACAGCTGTTGTACCACCACCAGGTGAATGCGCTAAGCCCCAGATGCGGTACCTCGATTCGGGAACTTGTAGTTGCGTAGTATCCTCATCCATGAACTCGTCCTCTGAGTCATCTGAATCCGAGTCTAGGCCTTCCAAGGCAACGGACCTTGGGACGAGTCGCGTTGTGTGTCTTCGGATCCTTGCTGCCCATTTAGGCACAGCGGCCTCATCGCCAGGAAGATTTGTTTGAAACCAATCTTGGTTGCGCATCATCGCTGACAATCTGACTATGGAGTAGTAGGGAACCTGCCCTGTTGGTGTTGGGCCCTGGTCATGAATCATGAGCCCTAAGAGACTGTTAGCTGCATCCCTTGATAGCCTTCAAGACTACCCACCTGAGATAGGGTTTGATGAAATCAGTTCGCCCTCTTTGGAATACGTCGTTGAGCACTCCCAAGTATAATGAGCACCCGCCGGTTCATTGCCGCAGTCCACAAGTGAAACCTGGAATGGCTTCACATCGAACGGCGTGGCGATCACGCCCCTGGCCGTAGGTCTATCACCATCGTATACAATCTTGAGCGAAATTAGCGGTGGCCAATAGAATTGTAAGATGTGTCATACCTGGTCTTCCCAATCGATGTATGAATCTGTGGACAAAAACATGCAGATAGCTGTCATATCAGTCTTCTCGACCTCGATCTTTGGAGGTTGACCTCTTTTCCACTCTCCCAGGAGGGTGACTTTCCGAAATCCGACGTAGTTCTTTGCCAAGTATGCCAGTACAGCTACTCGTTTACCTTCTATCCTTAACCAAGGACTCCATTTTAATGTAAAGGCACTGCCATGAGGAACGTAATCAGGATCTGTTATATCCAAAGCCTATTCCAGGTTAGAAGCTTTCAAAAACCACACCAAAGATAGGGCGTCTTACGTCTTCCTTAGTGTGTCTTCCTCTACCGTCGAATCGGGCAGCTTCTCGAATGTCCCAGATAGTCTCTTCGCTCGAAGGTTCATTCTCCTTGGGCCGAGAGTAGAGCTGTATTGTCATCACCGCAATTTCTTCCACATCATTGCAATATGCCAGTAAACCCCTGCCTGCGTCCACTTCTTTAGCCCACGAGAAAGACTGAATTCGCTCATTCATGTTCCGGTAACCATCCTCCTCGTCGGGGTCAGGCAGTGGAAGCTGAGCCCCGAGGCCCCAGAGTGTTTTCCACGCCTTGAAACCTCTGGTTCGCATACCTGAGATCATGGCAGATTGCCGATCAATATGCTCGCCTACAGCGTAGATACAGCCACTTGTTGACAGCGCCGTTAGAATAGGCCGAAGGTTGCATCCAAGTCCGTTCGGCGACCATTCAAGTCTTACAATCTGGCATATCGGAGCACCCGAGCCTGTGACGAGCCCGCTTCCCACCCCAGGAAACCAGTTCTCATCGTTAGCTGGTGGCCCCGCTACTCTTATGCCCGAGAACGAACAGAGCTGCGCGTTCAGTGTTGGATCTGGGCGGATCAAGCCTGAGGCCCGGTAAGATAGCGTATACTGGCTCTGCAGTTCGTCGTCTTCTGCGCCGTCATCAGGCCCGCCTGTTCTTGGGTACTCTGGGAGAAATATGTAGATGGTATCATCTGTAGCAACTGCAAGTTCAGCGTCACAAGACCATGCTAGAGCATGTGTTGTTAGTGGACGCGACTTGAGATGGATCGTTTTGAGGGGTCGTGTCTAGATATTTAGATGGTTAGCAGGAATTCTTCTCTCTTTTTCATTTTCATTATAAAATAAAATGGCTGCAGGTGCTCATCATGGGTGTTCCCATAATCCAGTCGTTATTGATCTCACCTTGGACTTATCCATCCTGGCAGCCAAGAGATGTCGCGTCGAAGAGCGACTACTGCTGAGATCATAAAGCTACAATTGTAACAGTATTCATCGAGGATGAATGATCTCTTTGTCGACCAACGAACTGTGGCATGGTAGTGCTGAGATTTTGACTAAAGATTTGGGTGAAACGTTCAACACCAAAAAGTTGCTGACTAAGGCATCTAGGACACCCTCACAAACTCCAACACGAGAAGTAAGACCACTACTGTCCCGTTATAAAGGCTGAGTTAATGTCCAAAGGGGCCTCAAATTGCCTAGGTAGAAACCCATTGTCAGGCTGAACTAGGAGTTTTTACTCTTCAACAACAACAAAGGGCGGTACTTGTCTGCCTGTCTTCAGAAACGTTTCACATGAATCACTTCTACTATGGAGTTTATACAGAATTAATATATCATTGTTAGAGCCGTGAGTGCACCAGGCCCTTTGAAAGACGCTGTTCTCCTTATCTATAGTATGCCATAAATGTGTAATCATAACGGTACTCAGAATTACCAGAACTCAACCCTCCAAGAAGGACCCTAGAGCCCAGAGGAGACCACAACCTGCAAGTGCTGTGACACCAACCACCTTCTTGGTCCACCAGTTGTCGTCCGTCAATGCCTTGGCCTTCTGAATTTTCCTGGCAGCCTCAGTTGGGGCACTAGCAGGTGCCTTTGCAGACTCCTTCTCCCCAACAGCCGCCCTGGCCGCCTCGGCTTCCTTTTGTTGCAACAAGGCAATCTTCTTGCTGAGCGCTAGAAGGTCCTCTTCGAGAGTCAAGTTCCCGCTGCGGTCAACCTCGACGTTCTGAATATTGCCGAAAAAGTCGGTGATCAGGCGGCTGCGGGCGTTGTCTTCGCCACCGGGGAAGAGATCGTAGCGTACACCAGCATGAGAGTGAATCTTGCTGTAATCGTAACTGTCAAACAATTCGCCCACCGTCTTCTGGCTGTTCAAATCCTTGACGTTGTTCTCGAGGAATTCTAGGTTATAATATGTGTATCGGTCAATGACAGCGACTCCAACGTCATTGTCGGCGTGGTGTGAGTATGAAGACTGGTCGAGCTTGGAGGAACCGGTGGCGATGATGTTGGGAGAGTAAAGCCTGCTGTACATGGTATTCGCTTGGCACGTGTCGATCATGAAGAGGATCTCATGGTATCTAGAAAAGGGTTAGCACTTGGTAAGTAGTAAGAAGAGAGGCTATCACCGACCTCTTCTTCTCCCACATCTCCTCGAAGGCGTTCGCCAGATCGAATGCGCCGATCTCCTCAGCATCTTGGAACTTGAGAAACTCATTTCCACCATGGCCCGTCATGTACACCAGGATGTTGCTCCGATCATCGGTAAGTAGACGCTTGCTTCGAGGCATCTCGGCGCCCACGCGATCCGTCAACAAGCGAATAAAGTTCTCGACAGTGACCTCATAGCCACGGTAGTCCACTTCGATGTTGTCGCCGTAGAGATCAACGGCGCGATCAGAGTTACTGTAGACGGTTCCGGGGAAGGCGTTGCGGGGGTTGCAAGCCATGTCGTCGGGAAGCATGAGGATGATCTGGGAGTCGGGAATACCCAGACGCTTGACGGTTCGGTACATGGAGAGGACATTGGCGAGATGGCGGTAGTTGAACCAGAATCGCGATGTGCAGACGAGAACGGCCCAGTTGCTGGTGTGCTCCGCGAAAGCGGTCGCTGCGAACAGAGTCGCTACCACGGCTACGACGAGGGCTTGAAATCGGTGGTTCGAGAGCTTCATCGCGGGGGATGCGCTGCGATGAAGCGAATTGGTCGATAAGGGAGCGTGCTTGAGTAACGAACGGTGTTTATAGGCCAGATGCTGTCTTCAGCATATCCGCTGGCTGCCAGCAATTGAAGTGAGATTGCTGAGAGATGCTCCCTCAGGCTTACAAATCTATACCGTGGCGATGATATTGAATCCCATCTGCTGATGGATGATATCCCTTTTCGGACCAGCGTCACCAAATGGAGGGAACACGATACGCCTGGGCTAGCTATAATCGGGGTCGTACCGCATCCGGACCCGGAGTTTTCGGCGTCTGGGACCCGATGTCACGGCCCCTGGCGCTTGTACTGATTGGAAGCACTAACAATTTCCCAATACGGCCACCTGTTCAAGTGAGCAAGTGACTTCATGCTTTAGGTTACCTTGCATCTTGACAAAGAACTAACGGGATCTCTCCCATTTTTCGAGACCGGGGTGTAAGAAACGGTTTGGATTTAAGATTTGTTGGCGTCGTATTTGTTTGATGAGGGCATCTGACATGGTTCGACTATAAGTGAGATATGCTCTGATGTGAACGTGGCTGGCTCATGGATATTCTGCTTGGGGCGTTTGGACAAAGGCAACTGGCATATGTGGCTCGGTAGAAGCCGATAACTACCAACAATATTGAAGCTGTTGTTAATGAACGATAAATGGGGTGCATCGTGGCATTCATTGCATTGGTGGCCTTGCGTCAGAACATAGCTCCCTCGGACAACACTTGTCATCGTCGCGCATCAATTTGGTAACATGGAACTCTGCTACTAATAGGCTGGCTGCCTCTCTATCAAAGTTTATGGGCTTACAGTTGTGACTCAGAGAGCATAAAATTTAAGAAACATGTGGCAAAGTGATGACAGGGGGGTTTAACGGATTGAGGCTGTTCACAATATTGCTACTTATGATTGACAGCAAATATGTAGGAGATGCAAAGTCACCCATTGTTACTCTCTTACCGGTAAAAATCGATATCAAAGTCATACGTATCTTAGCCTGAATCTTTTGATGACGTCCAGCACGGAAATGTCGGCCAGAGGACCCATAGACCCTCTTCTTGTTGCTCCTCAGGTCATGATGGGAATCGAGTTTTCGACACGATAACGGGAAAGAACAAGATGTAATTAATTAGTAAGTTACGTACAGTAGCGTCGCGTAGCTGCATGGAAGAGGGGACGAAGAGAATCCAGGGAAGAAACAGAGGACCCTGCAGCGACTCCACCATGACGACGGTGAGGGGACTCACGTCGACTGCGGCGGCCAGGTAAAAATCAACAGTGGAGGAGGAAAGAGTGTTGATCCATAAGGACGACCCTGATGTTGCATAGGTAGTCAAGTTACTTTGTACCACAAGGTGAGATTCAGACCACGTGCATGCATCGTCAGGTGAGCTGAAAAGAAAAAGAAGAAAAAAGGGAAAGCTTCTAGTGAAACTGCAAGCAACGAACGAGCGCCGGGACCGGAGATGGAAAAGGTACGGTACAATCACATGAAAAGTTTTGGGGCTTGAAACTCGAGTCGTGTTTTGAATGGCGTGTCTTGTTAATAGCCGCTAGGGACACCTTTAGACAGGGCATGGATCATGGACTAAATGATGCGCGGTATCGTTCCTCCAGTGGAGAGGCACTGCCGAACAGTAGCTGTAGCAGAAGATTTCGTTGGCCCTGACTCTTGGCCGAGGTTGAGCAATGGTATCCCGCAGAGAGGGCCACGGGGGCACTAGATGAAGCTGTAAGGGTCGAGAGTAAAAACACCCAATGATGAGAGCTGTCGTGACTTCAAAACACCATAACAAAATACGCGGGCGTGAGGCGCGAGGCGAAAAGCCTCAGATATCAAAATATCACCTGTTCGTGGAGAGAAGCTGGAGGGGGGAGGAAAACCTGGGGTCGAGGGTAAAAATCACGATATATCGCCTCGAGGCAGAACCCCCAAACCCCCAAACCTGCAATACTGTGCTGTGCTGTACTGTATTGTACTGCATCGTGATCCCGATTATCTCACGATTTCAACACATCTGCAACACCGTTGATCAATGCCATTTCTCGCCTGGCACCAAATCCACTTTGATACTGACAGCAGTTGAACCCGTTTTTGAGTGCCGAACAAGTTGTTTAGTAATTATCTTCTTGCTTCCAGGGGCTGAGATGGTAATTGTTACTTACATGGCCACTGGTACCTATGGAGGTTTATTCTCCCCAAACCCTGCTGACCCTTTTCGTAACACACTGCACCCCCTCCCTCTAGGTCTAGGTCTTGGTGAGGTCAGGTTAGTTAGAGGTTGTGAGTGAGTGAGTGTGTGAGTGTGAGTGTGTGTGTGTTGTATTTTTGATTGTTTGAGGTTTGGTTGCTAAAAAGTAACCATCATCACTTGTCCCCTTAGTCTCATGATGTTTCCTCTCGTCTCCTCCTTTGTCTGTGTCCAAGAATCAAAGCTTTAACAAACGCTCGACCACCAGACGGAAAGAAATCGAAACACCACCTCCTTATACAACTTACTCCCTCCCTTTCCCTTCCTTTCCTTTCCATATCATCTCATCTTACCTCGGGTGACACGGTGTGTGTTACGCTGCGCCCGTCACCTCACCTTGACGTTCAGGACCCTGCCTCTCTCTACTTTCACCTCAGGTCTACTACAAAGGAGTGAGGACTCACCAGCCCCTGGTCACCTGCTGAACGCCCACGCCAAAATCAATCTGAGCTTGCCTCTTGGCTTGAGCTGCCTGCTTTTGCTTTGCTCTGGACCGCGGCGTGTATTATTGTCTCATCTGCATTGATCTGAGGCTTCTGAGCCACTGTATCCTCCAAGCGGCCATACACAATACACCCCCCCGG
The DNA here is from genome assembly GCA_012977755.1 of Fusarium nurragi. Lineage (NCBI taxonomy): Eukaryota > Fungi > Ascomycota > Sordariomycetes > Hypocreales > Nectriaceae > Fusarium > Fusarium nurragi. The sequence goes on along the minus strand of JAALXI010000124.1, from coordinate 15,262 downwards.
GCCCCCCAAAAAGAACGCCAGGGCCTACCTAGATCGGTCCCCGTCCCGTCACTCACTTCCAGTGCAAACCTTTGGTCCCGTCGGCTTTATAGTGGAGTAGGTGTCCTACACCCTGCACAAGCTTCAAATAACTGTGCGACGTGCGCCGGGGTATTTGACTACCTATACCCTGCCCCCTTGGCCTCTCTTATTCGGTTCAGACTTCAGTCCGACCTTACTCCTCCACCAAAGCAACTATCTCTCTTTCTCTTACTACCTTACATATTATTATTCAACTTTCCCAAGGTCTCTGCTGTCTACTTTTGCTCCTTTGTTCTTGTTGACGCCTTCACCATGGGCCGTACGCCGGCCTACATATTTGTCGTCAGGTACGTTTTCAGCCGTTATTCCCAGACCCCTGTCGTCATGATCATGATGCGTCGTCGCAATAGCATCGCGTAGCTTAGCGCGACGTCTACAAACCGCATGGCAGCAGAAGGAGCATAGACTTCACGAAAGAGGAAGACTAACCTCCGTTATAGGCACGGCAACCGTCTCGACGCCGCTGACAAGAAATGGCATCTCTCGTCCCCTACGCCTTATGATCCTCCTCTGACCTACGGTGGCTGGCTCCAAGCCAGGGCTGTTGGTAATCAGATCTCCAGCATTCTCGAACAAGCCAAAGACGATTATGAATCAAGTTCAAAAACCACGAAGAAGCGCCGACGATTCAAAGTTATCATTCATAGTTCGCCCTTTCTACGATGCGCCCAGACGGCGATCGGAATCGGCTCCGGCCTGGCCCAGACTCCCCACGAATCACCCTACTGTCCAAACGACATATTTGTTTCCGCGACAGGTCCGCCAAAGCACTTTCGATCAACGATACTGCGTCTCGATTCCTTTCTTGGGGAATGGTTGTCGCCCGAATACTTCGAGCAGATTACTCCGCCACCTGGCTCAGCTCTCATGCTGGGAAGCGCAAAAGCTGAGTTGCTGAGGCGCGAAGACTACAGTGCGCTGACATCTGCGCCTGCTCCCGCTCCTATGCCGCATCGAGGCTCTAATGCTTCTCTATGGAATGGCTCGCCCGCTGCCAGCCCGTCTCTAGGACCTATAAGATCAGTGTCTGCGGCGGAAGGCGCCTCAGGCTCAGCGATGGCTGCAGCTGTAACAGGGCAGCTGGCTAGTCAGATGGAAAAGAAGGGCTACAAAATCCCAAAACCCAACTACGCTATCTCGAGCTCCGGAAAGATCCCCGACGGATTTGTGGCCCATGCCCGCGATGAGTGCGTGGTGGTGGATTACCAATGGGATTCCATGAGAGCTCCACTGGATTTTGGCGATGGTGGCCAGCTTGGAGAGGAATGGACAGACATGCACAAGAGGTTCCGACGAGGTCTCAAGAAGATGGTGGACTGGTACGCCACGACTGATGCGCCTGAACAGATGGTGACGCAGGCTGCTGGGACATCACAGGATGGCTCCGACGACGAATCATCGCATGCCGAAGACGAAGATACTGAGACTGTTGTTATTCTTGTTTCTCATGGCGCTGGCTGCAATGCTTTAATCGGTGCTATTACTCACCAGCCTGTCCTCATGGACGTTGGAATCGCTTCCATTACTATGGCAGTACGAAAGCAAGATGCCGATTATGACACCATTCTGGCTGCATCAGCAAACGAAGCACCAAACGCTGAGCCGCATGTCTCGCCCCATCAAATGTACGATATTCGCATGTCTGCGAGTACTGAGCATTTGCGATCAACAACCTCGACTCCGATCTCGGCCCGATCAACCTCAGCTGATGGATTTGCCGCCATTCGTGGACGCAACCCCAGTATTGACAGTCCTGAAGTCCTTGGTCCGCTTATGGGCTCCTTCGTTTACTCAGATCCCATTATTCCCATGGGCAGCCGTAGCAACTCTGCCAGTGCAGCTCTGGGGTCATCGATACGACGAACTTCGGTCTCCCAACGGCCCCTTAACCGAGGACCACCCCTTACCGCGGCAACAGGCGAAGCAGGATCGAGGGGTAGCTCGCCGAGCACCAGTAACACGTCATTCGGCTTATGGACGGCTGGTCCCTCATCTCTCAGGCTAATGGATGACGGTAGTGATGATGCTTCCGACAAGGAAGACTTTGATAACGTACTACCCAACTTTGGCCGCTTCAAGAATGACCAGGAGAATAAGAAAGACCTGATTCAGATCCCAACCACCGCGTCCACCTCGTACAGCTCTACTCAATCATCCTCACTCCCCCGTTTCGAACTCAAATCAAGCAGTTTATTGTCTATGAGCCTGCCGCCAGCAACACTCTCTTCTCTCAGCTCGTTTCCATTCCCCTCCAGCGGAGAGACCACTCCAAAGGCCACGCCCAGGGGCCCTATTCTTTCAGCCCCTATTCGAATAACGACTGACGTTATACACGAATTTGATAACCCTGCCGAGGAGCTTGAGATCGGGCAGCTTGGCGATGGCCTTGGCGGACTTTGGGGTCTTCCGCGACCTCCTGGTGAGGCCGAGCGGTTTCGCGATATGAGTCTTTCTAAGAGACGCTGGACGACCACCGAGCGAGCTTAGCTTCATGCTCCAAATATCTTATGATACCCTACTCTATGCTTACCCTTTGATAGGGTGACACTCAAATATTCTCAACTCTCGAGGGCCAGCGCGAATATCTCACATATCTTCTCGTTTTATACTGTTTTAGCGCGCGCTGCTTCTTGTTGGTCGTTTATTATCTACTGGATGACAGACAGGTCTGTCTTTTTACTCATAGCATCGGCGAAAAGGCGGGACACCATCCACTCATGGAAAAAGGGCATGGCGACAAATGGTAGGCCGGATGCAGTGGCATTGGGATTGATACCTACCTAGGCAATGGGTGGACTTACAAGGCCACAATATGTTTCGCCAAGTTGTTTCAGTTTTCTGGTTGCTTTGCTTTCTTCGATCTTGGCACATGGTTTTTCTTTTGGGGCGCAAATGGTAGCAATGTATTCTGGTGAGTGAACCGGATGGCACAACAAGGTACCAGATTTTAAGTACCAATAGCCACCCAAGGCCGAAGATTGCTCAGGCCACAAACGAACATCTCACCTGTATTATATCTGACATTTATGCGTAACAGACCAAGAACAAGGTCTAACAATATGAGAATGATGTGATAAGATTTGGACTTCAATCCATGAACCACAAAAGAGAGTCTATACCAATATCTAACTGTTCATGATCTATGTACTAAAAACAAAGGGTATGCTCAAGCGCTCAATATTGCTTCAAATGTGCACCCACTCAACTCATAGATGGAAAAATACAAGTCATGCCATGCCCAGCAACCAACGCCATCCATCCATCCGCAGTAGTCCCGCCCAGCCGACAATGAATCGAATCGAAATCCCGAAAATTCTCAAAGACAGCTTTTCCCGTGTGTGCCCGTATTTATTGCCTTGTAGTCCTTGCTTTGCTCCCCTCTCATTTAACCGAAAGCCTTGTTCATGGCCTGGTGAGCCAGCTCGACACCGAGGAATGTGGCGGCGTTGGCGGGCACAGCACGAGCAAGGGCGGGACCGAAACCAGGGAAGAAGGCCTTGACGCCGCCCTTGCCGTATAGCTCGCGGACAATGCTGCCGACGGAGACGTTGCCCTCCGAGGTCTGGAGGCGGGATTTGACCGTGTCGATGGGAAAGACAGGGATCCACATGGCAACTCCGGCAGCTGCTCCGGCGCATGTGATAGCCGTGAGACTAAGCTGGCCACTGGGCTTTCCGGTGAGAGGGTCAACAGGTGTCATCTTGCGCTTGATGTACTCGTAGGCGGCAAAGTAGGCAGCGGAACCGGGACCGTCGCGGGCGAGGGTGGCGGCGCTGCCGCGGAAGACACTGCGGATTCCACCCTCCTTGTACAGCTGGCGGACAACGTCGACACCGCCGTTGTACTTGGGCTTCTCGCCGGGCGCAAGCTGCTTCTGGCCCTGGACCTGCAGGATGACCTTGATGCGCTCGAAAGGGGCGGTGATGGCCGTCATGGGGATGGCGGAGATGAAGCCGGCGGTCGAGATCTGGGCGATTGAGAGGCCCTCGGCCGGAACTTCGCCAACGCCACGGACGATTTGCTTGCCGAGGTCGTAACCCCAGAAAGAGACAGCGACTGCCGCAGAGTTAGCCTGCTGCCTAAGGGAAGATGAGGAAGAAGGGAAACATACACATTGGGGTGACACCGACGAGAGGAGCGCTCACGCCAGCATAGAGACCTCGCCTCAAACCATCACGAGCAATACTCTTGCGCACAACATCGACGGCGGAGGAGTAAACACCCCTCTCGGCGGTTTGAAGGCGGACCTTTACAAGATCAAAAGGATGGCCCACAACAACGGCGCAAAGACCACCGAAACCACCGGCCGCAAAAGCGCGAAGCTGCTGGCCGAGGCCTGAGGATGCGCCAGTCTTGGAGTCGCCCTTTGGCTCAGGAGCAGGCGCGATGTTCTTGAGCTTGTCGGCGATGCCAGCCTCGATGGCTGAGTCTGGGGCATCGGCAGAGGACATTTTGGCGGATTAGGGGAGAGGAGACGAGGGCTGGGCTAGAGGAGGGGAGAAGTGAAGGGAGGTAGAGGAAAGGGTATAAGTTTAGTTATGACGGAATGAGCGAGAGAATGAATATGAATGAACCTCGGAATATGGAAAGTGGAATGCGGAGGAGAGTGTGGGGTGCCTTCGGCCGAGGGGAGGGGGGTAGAGGTAGCTTTTATGAGCTCTTGTATATTCCCCAACAAAGCTGTGAGAATATCTAATGAACTGACAAGAGTTGAAGGAAAAAGTGAGAGATACAAGGTATACAGAAGATGTCATAACAAAGGATGACACAATACGTCACTGGGCGTCTTTTCTGTGCTTCTATTCGATTGCCATGGGCCTCAACTGCGACGCTTCCTCTCCAGGGAGGTTTCCCGTCCACGTCTGTGTTTTATTTCAGCTCGAGCAGCTGAACCCAGTGAATAAGAACTCTTTTGTTTCGTTTGAACAACTGACTCTGCCATGTGCAGCTCCCTCCCATTCACAAACTCACCCTTCTCCAATTATCCCCCTCGGTCTCCCGGGACAATGATACCGAAGAAGGGAATATAAATCTACCTTCCACCGACCCCTGGTCCCCGGCTTCTCTCTCTCTCTTTTTGTTGCCTCGGCTTCGGCCCGCGGGGCTTCCCCACATGTAATGAACCGAAGTCGTCGTGGGGTTCAACTCGGGTCTCCCCTCAGGCACAGATTTGCAGAGCAATGTACTGTTGCAGCAGCTCGGGCAGGCGGAATTGAGTCGGGTTTAGGGGCTTGCACATTCAGGGCTCAGCGAGGTCATACACGAGATCTTGTTTAGATCCTGTTGGAGAAGAGCCCCACAATCTCCATCTCCCACAGTCCTCCTTACCTTCACATGCAAAACGACCTTGAATTCCTGGCTGACTTACACCATGATATCGCCAGACATAGCCTCATCACGAGCAATAAAACCGAAGCCAAGATGAGATTTGCTGTCAGAAAATAGCCATTGGGTCTTTCTTTATTGCTGGATATACACCCTCCTCTTTCTACTCTACAGCCCACGTCTCCCTACTAAGAGTCATGGGAAGGAATGATACGTAGTTATAATACATGTGATCCTGCAGATATTCCATGACCTGTTGGCCAGCTTTGTTCCTTGTCCGGAACCTCAGGCCAAAGAAACATTGAGGTTCTCCACCTAGCGATGTTGGTGAGGCCTTGACTTGATCTCTGACTCACCACCATCCCAAAATATACCTCATCATGTACCCTAATAATCGGCTGGCCTTCTTCAACACAAACAAGTCGTGCGCCACGTCTCGCGGTAATGCTTCCCCTCGTCGCTGTACTTCCCCCTTCTAACCTCCTCCCAAACACTTCTTCTATATCAACTCTAAACTCAGTCTCGCCAGGCTGTAGCAGCAAACTTCTCTTCTAAAACGCCTTCGCTGATGCCAATGTTGGTGTTGCTGGTGGTGCTGGAACAGCTCTTCTGCTGCACCAACAGCTATTATCTCCTTCTCGCTCAACTTGCACTACAACATCCGCCCCTTCTCTCAAGAGGTATTCGCGCACTCGATCTCGAACGTCTTCCAACGGAGCTCCTCGCGCTGCCATCACGTGAACAACACCCAGCAGCTTCCCTCCGGTCGGGCTAGCGCTGTGATCATCTCGCCAAAACTTGGGTGAGGAATAGCCTACTACTCCTCTTTGGTTCAGGATACCACCGAGGCTGTTTCGCAAGTTGTACTCGGTATCCTCAGGAATGCTGAGCAAGAGTCGTTTCGCTGACGAGTAGACGAGTGGCTTGGATGAGAGGAAGATCAGAATAGCGATAAAACACGACGCCAGCGGATCCCATCCAGCCCATCCCCAGAAGCTCGTTAGTATTGTTGAAACAATAACCGACACACTGCCCAGGGTATCGGCAAGGATATGCAAGTAAATGCCGTGCATGTTGTCGTTGTCATGACTATGGCAGCCATGACCACCGTGCGAGTGGTCGTGACCATGGTCCTCGCCGTGAGAATGCCCATGGCCATGGTCGTGTCCATGATCGTGTCCATGGTGATGGTGACCGAATGCCATCATTCCGACCAAATTGACAAGCAGACCCAGAGTGCTAACAACGAAAAGCTCGCCCAGTCGCTTCGTCTGAGTTCCCTCCCATAGCCGTTCAAACGCCTCAAAGGCGATTTCCACGCTGAGCAGCCTGCACACACCATTAGCACCGTACCTGCAGGTGTCTCGAAAGTCACTTACATCAAGAGAATGCCATTGGCGAATCCACTCAATGTCTCAATCTTGCCAAAACCATACGGAAATCGCTGGCTTCGAGGCCATTTGCTCAACACGGCAGCCAAAAGACCGACCATGAGCGCCACGCAATCAAAGAACATATGAATACTGTCGCTCAGGAGACCAAGCGAATCTGTGACATAGCCGTAAAATGCCTGAACAGCCATGAATGAAAAGTTAAGCCTGAATGACAATCAGAATTAGCCAACATTCCAGACCAAAGGGTATATTGTTGCGTACGCCATGAAGTAGAAAATGCGCCTGGAGTCCTTCTCAATTAGGATTGCGTTCAAAATGGGTAAATTTGCTGTATATGGCAGTATCATTCTGGTAAACAGAGATCTTTTGGCGCTCTTATCCTCGTGCGAATGCGAATGCGAATGGCCGTGATGGTCGTGGTCATGGCTGTGGTCATGATCATGAGTATGTGTGTGAGAATGGTCGTGCGAGTGTGAATGTCCGTGCGAATGATCGTGATGGTGGTCGTGATGGCTGTGAGGATAATCGGGAGGGGAGTAGCTCATGTTGGCAGTGTCGGGACCCGGTGTAATAACGCTCTTGCCTCCTGGCGTTCTCTCTTCTGTCCAACCTTCCAGGGTGTTCAATGGTGCTGGAGGGAGCTTCTCGCGGGTCATGGATACACTTGAGTTGGACATACGGGAGCGTCTGTGTCCATGTTTGTGGACGCTCGGGTTGTGTGAGTGTGAGGTGTAGTTCCCGTTCCCGTTCCCATGGTCGTGACTGCTTTGATGGTTATGATCCTCGTCGGGTACTGATGGAAGGCTCCCGTTGGAGAAAGTCGATTGTCGTCTGAGGTTGTTGAGCGACGATTGGGATTGGCTTCGTGCATGAGAATGCATATGGTTCTGATGAGCATGTGGTAAAGGGGATGTTGGAAGGGCGTATGAGGAGGCCATCTTGGTTTTATACTCGGCGTTGGTGCTCAAGTCAAGTTCGGTCTTGTTACAAGTCGAAAAGAGTGGCTCGATGAAGGCGGTGATGGGATACCGGCGCAGCTATTCGCGGTTTAAGAGGGAGTCCTTACGCCTCCACAAGGACCAATCGCAACGTCATCAGTCGGGTGGGAAATTGCTCTTGTGAAACGGTCGCGTCGCAAACAACTCTACCGTTTCGGTTGTAGATTATAGGAAAACAAAAGGAGAAGACGTCACGGATTCTTTTCAGCGGCGGGCGCGGGAGGCGTGAAAGAGCCCGTGGTTTGTGGCGGGCTAGAGATAGGAGACTCCAGCACGTGGAGCTAAAAGTGTCAACCCGAATGAGCAGCGATCGACGGGCCAAGAAGATGGATAAAACTCACTAACTCGGATCGATGGTGAGTTTAGGTTTAAGTTTGAGTTTGCTGAGGAGTCGAATTAGAGTCGGTGAAAGGGTTACTGGAGTCGTTCTATTCGCCGAGATTTGATAGCATCTCTGGAGTCACTTGATTCTTGGTCCAGGTTCGCTCCAGGCTCCTTCCTGATCCTCTGATAATGGATCATGGATTGGCCCTCAGGGCCCTGTAGCTCGGCCGGGGGTTACAGGGGCAATGCCGTCCTTGACTGGCCGAGCGCTGAAAGGGTTGGGTCTGCCCCCTGCATGCGGTCTGCTTGCCCGCTAAAAGTTAGTGCTCTCGAGGCCCTAGCGTGGTTTTCCTGGGCCTCCCCGCAGCAGCGTTGCACATTGACCCCTGAGCTTCATCTCAATGTGTGATGCGATAATCTCCTATCTCTTTGCTTCGCATGACAGAGAGACGTAAGCTGTGACGTTTGCGATGGACTGGGACGCGAGTTTGACACTTGTTTAGATTCTTGCATGTCTCTGCAGAGCGAAAAGCTTACAACAAACGTATGGTGATATCGAGGTTTAAGCAATATATTCCCATGATTGTAAGTTTGTGCATGGAATGGTCGAAAAGGTTATGAACTAGTACTCCGTAGTTTTCGCTCAACCCTCAACTCTCAAGTTTGATCATCTTCTAGGGTCAGCTCCTAGAATCCAGATCGTTTCGTTTCATTTCGTCATTGGTTCACCTTTTGTCCCTGACGTTAATTAACGAGTGGGCTCTAGTCACTGTGGAACTTCACATCCAATCCAATCAATGCAAGGTGGCCTTGGCCGACGAAGCAAACCACCAACACCACCAACATAACCCGGTAAATACGGCGTACGGAGCACCACCAAAAGAACTAGTCTCGACGCCATGTTATGATTGTCGATTCCTTCTCTCATCATGTCAGCCGCTTTCATTGTCTCCGTTATTGCCGGCGGCATCAGCTGTGTCGCTCTAGCATGGCTGCTACATGGTCTCGTCGACTTTATTCCTACTCGCTACCAACCAGCTGGGAAGCCTCAGGATGATCACATTCAGGTTCTTGTCGTCGGCGATGTCGGTCGCAGTCCTCGCATGCAATACCATGCGTTGAGTGTTGCCAAGCATGGTCAAAATGTCGACATCGTGGGTTACAAAGGTCGTTGATTGCCTCAATCTCCTTGTTTTTGTTCAGAGGCTGATACTCAATAGAAACCGCAAGACATCCTGATCTCATTGGGAACCCTCGGGTGACTATGTATGCGCTCCCACCGCAGCCGGAAGTGCTCCGATGGGGCACTTTACCCTTCTTTCTCAATATTCCTCTCAAGGTTCTTTGGCAGTTCTGGGGCTTGTTCCGTACTCTGATGTACGATGCCCCTGCTGCTAAATGGATTATTATCCAAGTGAGTCAATGCAATATTCACCATGCACTTTGAGCTTCACGATAACTAATGCGTTCCAAGAACCCTCCCTCAATCCCTACATTTCATGTTGCACTCATGGTCTCCCTCATTCGAGGTAGTAAACTTGTGGTGGACTGGCACAATTACGGCTACACCATCCTCGCACAGAACAAGTGGTATTATAAGCCACTGGTACCCGTGTATCGCTGGTATGAGACTGGCTTCGGGCGGTATCTGGGAGACGTTAATCTCGCCGTCACCGATGCCATGGCCCGTCAGCTAAAAGCGAAGCCTTTCAGCCTGAAACGTCCCGTCTACACACTGCACGACCGGCCTGCGCAGGTCTTTCAGCCCATCCTCTCAACCGCGGAGCGCCTGGCGTTCTTGTCTCGTCTTTCAGAGACCAAGGACATTGCGAAAGATATAGTAGACGGCGCGGTTCGTCTCATTGTGAGCAGCACTTCGTGGACGCCAGACGAGGATTTCGGCCTGCTTCTCGATGCTCTTGTGTCCTACGCCAGCTCTACAGAGGCCTCGCCCATTCTGGCCATTATTACTGGAAAGGGGCCACAGAAGGAACATTACCTAGAACGAATCCAGACGCTTCAAGAAGAAGGCAAACTCCCTGGTGTTCGTGCCATAACAGCTTGGCTCTCCACAAGGGACTACGCTTCGCTACTTGCTTCGGCAGACCTCGGCATCTCGCTGCACAAGTCCAGTTCAGGCGTCGATCTTCCCATGAAGGTGGTAGACATGTTTGGTGCGGGTCTTCCTGTTGCAGCCTACGCAGCTTTTGAGAGCTTCAGCGAACTCGTCAAGGAGGGGCAGAATGGATGCGGCTTCGAAACCTCGTCTGAGTTGGCGGATATCCTCCTGAGACTGCTGGGCTTTCCTGGGCAAGAAGAGTTGGCACATCTGAAGAAGGGCGCTGTTAGTGAAGGGGCCTTAAGATGGGATCAGGAATGGGATCGCGTAGTTGGAAAAGTCATTGGATTTGTGGGCGAAGAAAGCACTTAGATACTGCGATCAACAAGAGAAGCCAAGTACCAAGTACCACTTAATATGAGACTACGGAACAAGAAAAGCCACTGATTCTCATGATGATTTAAAACATGATAAAGGCTCCATGACGCCGCTTAAAACGCTGATGATTGTCGTCATGGCCTTTCCAACCACCCAACGCCAACATGACCATGCCTCCTACTCCCATGATATCCCATATACTACTATAGTTGTATAACGACACCGCCTTTAGTCCTCCCCCAAGCTCTCCCTCACGCACTTCCTGCAACGCCTTCGGAAGTCTTTGTGCTTGCCCTCCCTCTCCTCGCGCAGCATCCGCGCAGCCTCCACATTGGCAGGACTCTCGTCGTTGGGGCTGTGGAAGAGGCTGATGGTGCTGAGCAGAATAGTCTCGGGCGTCTGGACAGGACTCCAGCGTTCGGAGGCAGCTTCGTAGCCGTACTCGTCCTCCTCAGGAGGGTGAAGGATGGAGATGCAAAGCTTGCCGTCCTCGTAGATGTTCGGGTGGAAGGGAATCGGATCCTGGAAGGTGAGAGAGGGAGGCATGTGAGGATAGCTTGAGGGGAAGGATAGCCGGGCTCGAAAGTTGCCTCCTAGAAGTCGAGTTCAGCGTCATGTTGGAGGTTACGAGGAGGTGGGTAGGGTCTTACCGCCGTAGTATTTGCAGTCGTCACTAATCATGAGCATAACCTCCCACTCGAAAATGTTGTTGTCATTGACAAGACCACATGAGATGCCAGGAATGTCTTTGCTCGCCTGCATCTCTTTGAGCTGTCGCTTCAACAGCGAAGCCGCCGGGGCAGAACTTGCAGCCATTATATCTCGCGTCGAGAGGATGGATCTAGTTGCGTGCTTGCAAAGAGGCTCTTAGGAGCAAGAAGTAATGACAAGACTATATATGCAAGATCAGTCCGTAGAGGTGGGATCGAGCTGGGATATGATGGAGTCGGATGGTGGGGGAGCCGTGGCGTAGCTAAGAAACGGCCCCGCCTCCGATGCTCGTACTGTTTGGGAAGGAAACACGATTCTAGGAAGCAATAAGGCGTCGAATACCATGATCCACGGTTGTTTGGTCGAACAGATAATGGACATTATTCAGATCCCTTATGCTACATTTCCATATGCTTTTCATCACCTGTAACTTGAAAACGGCCCTGTATACAATCAAAATCAGACCGATGTTTGCAGTATTCAATCTCTAATGTCCATGGGCAGTATGCAGAGCCCCTGGCCCTTGCAAGACTATAACTCTTCATACAAAGCCATGCAGAACACGGGGTATCATCAAACAACTCAGATATCCATCACTTCTTCGCACCCCCAAACCCAGTAAATCCCATCGACGCCATCATGTCGTCCTCATCATGCTCGCCCTCGATTCGCACGTCCTCTCCATACTCGGTCTTCACCTTGACCGCCTCCTCCTTCTTCAGCCGTTTCTTCTCGACTTCTTCTCTTCTCTTCTTCCGTCTCTCTTCTGCCTCCTTTTCGGCCTCTTCTTCACGTAGCTGTAGTCGCTCGTGTAGACTAGTCTGCTTCTCCTTCTCGAGTTCTTCTCGCCGCCGGATGTAGTATGCGATGCGCTCGTGGACTTCCTCTGCTGTCGCGCGCTTGACCTCTGTCGTTTGGCCGGTATTTATCAAATGCTGTGGTGTGTTGAGATGCTCGATATATTGTTTGTTGTCTTTAAACGTGAGGTCGCAAGGCTCGCAGTAGAAACCGGCTCCACGACCACGCTTGCCCACGCCCGCGCCTCCTGGCACGAGCTGTGTCTTTCCGATTTGTTGCGTGAGATCTATCACATTTCGTCTTGCTGATGTATATGTTTCGTCGCCGGTCAATGGCTTGTGGTATTTCTTGCCTGCGAGCTTGGCTTCGTAACGCGCCTTGGACTCTTCCTTCTCCTTTGATTCGCGTTCCTTAGCTTTAGCTGCGTACTCGTCGAGGTCCCATGTTTTTCGGAAATCGGTATCGCCTGATGGAGCGCCACCGTAGGCACCGTCTTTCTTTGAATCGGACATTGTTGGTGATGTATGAGGATATGTTAGGAGAAACGCGAAACAGCCCCAGGTTGAGTCTGGGTCTGGGGTCAGGAATGCTAAAAAGTTGGGGAGCGATCAAAGATTTCCACCAGGTCTAACCCAAATCAGCGCTTGAGAAACAGCTCTTGCGAGGAATAACACAAGATTCCACTATCGAATATTCTCTTTCTGATAAGACCCGAGAAGCTAAAAGAAAGCATCCAACTACTTTTTGCACAGTATAGCATCCCTTTTAGCAGTCTCCAGCGATTGCGTTGCCATAGACTTCCATACCAACTGAGATATCTTTGGTGCCAAATCGGGTCTCCAATACGTACGAGGATTGTCTCAGCAATTGCTCGAAAGGCAACAGGGGTGCTTAGCATGAGGTCACAGTCATGAAGCGCTAAAAGTACCCCGCCGCGGGGCACCAATTTTTGAGTCGCAACCCAGGGACAATTTTTCTCCCCAAGACACTACTGTGATACTACTTCGTGAAAAGGACCATCATGTTGTACCTCGTAGGACTTGGTCTCTCAGACGAGACAGATATCACTGTCAAAGGCCTTGAGGTCGTCAAGAAGGCTTCCAGAGTTTATCTCGAGGCTTACACCAGCATTCTGCTTGTTGAGCAGTCTGTCTTGGTATGCGCCTAGCAATACCCTCTTACACGTGTGGCCCAGCGCTGACTTTGATTAGGAATCCTACTATGGACGCTCCATCACCGTAGCCGACCGTGAGATGGTCGAGTCGAACAGCGACGAGATTCTTCGAAATGCGCAGAACGAGGATGTAGCATTCCTTGTTGTTGGAGATCCCTTTGGGTACGAGTTGGAAACCTAGTGGATAACTACCCGATACTGACATGATTAAGTGCGACCACACACACAGACCTCGTTCTTCGTGCACGAGAGCTTGAGATCCCCGTCCGAACCGTTCCCAACGCCTCCATCATGTCCGGCATCGGTGCTTGCGGTCTCCAACTCTATAACTTTGGCCAAACCGTGTCCATGGTCTTCTTCACAGATTCATGGAAGCCCGCATCGTTCTACGATCGTATAAAGGAAAACCGTCAAATTGGACTGCACACATTAGTTCTGGTGGACATCAAGGTCAAGGAGCAAAGTCTCGAGAACATGGCTCGTGGTCGCCTGGTGTACGAGCCCCCTCGCTACATGACTGTAGGCCAGTGTGCACAGCAGATGCTGGAAATTGAGGACGAGCGTAAGGAGGGTGTCTATACCAAGGACAGCTTGGCTATTGGCGCTGCTCGTGTAGGAGGCAAGACGGAGAAGTTTGTGGCTGGAACATTGGAGGAGCTTTGCTCTACCGATGAGGAGCTTGGGCCTCCTCTTCACAGTCTTGTCCTTCTTGGCCGGAGGACGCACGAGCTAGAGCTTGACTATGTTCGACAATTTGCAGTTGACAAGGAGAAGTGGGACAGGTTATGGAATGCCGAGTATGGAAAGCAGCTTTGAATTGGTGCTAATATTTCATGAATTCGTATCGCCTTTGATAAAAAGTCCTATCGTACAAGCGAGATTTACATTAATCAGACCATTACTCTCGCGAAGCGCGCCACGAGCGCACATCTCCCTCCGAAATCTCCCTCAAGGTATTGGGCGACGCAGGCTTGCCGGTGACGGTGCTTGAGGCAATGTCGGCAGCACGGCTCAGCAGGTTCTTGGAAACAAGCGAGTATGTTGATGAGACGGTCTTGACGCGGATGATGCCAATACGAGGGTCGTTCTCGGAGCCATCGTGGACACCGTCGCCGAGGTCGCCGAGCCAAGCCTTGAGGGTTGGGCTGTAGTGCTTGGAAACAAGGCTGCGATCTGTGCTAATGCTAGCGTTGCCAGCAATGGAAGCCCACTCTCCAGAGGCGTTGATGAAAGAAATGTTGACATGAGGGTCAGCATCGAGGTCGTCGGTCTTGCCAGACTCGGTGTTGGTGTGGAAAAGAAGGTCGATGCCTCCGGTCTCCTGAGGGAGAGTCAGTCATATATTAAACGAGGACAAAAGATAAGACGTACGGTGGCGGCCAGCGCCATGCAGCGAGAGACGAGGTTGCCAGAACCTGAACCGCGGGTGGTCATCATGCCAAACTTCTCTTTGTTGATGAAGTTGACAAGATCCTCGACCTTGGTCTGGAGAGGAACCTCCTCAGAATTGGCCTTCTTGTAAGGATCGGCGGGGGCATCACCGGTGTTGGCGTTGGAAAAAGACATTTTGCTATGTTTGGTATGTGACGGAAGTGTTGATGTTTTGTTGGTGTAGATGTTTGGAGATAAGATAGATCAGAGCTTAGGGATGAAGCTTGGAGCTTACCCAGTAGAGTTATATACTACTCGGGAAGGAGCCGGCTGCTTACATATGCGTGCAGGCAAGTCAAACATGGCACATTCGTAGGCATTTCATCATCGATGTTGAGTTGATAGTCGACGCAGTGGGGGTGTTAGTGATCGAACAGCAGTAAATGGTGACGTCACGCATACAATCAGCTCCTGCAGGCGGAAGTAGGAAGCTGTTCTGTTGAGTATCGCAATTTCCTACCAATTAAAGACTGCAATGGCTTTCTTTTAGAGGGTCTCAAGGCGGCAATTGGCACCTTGGAGCGTCACAGAGCTCCCACCAGATGAGCTTGGAAGTCTTTGGGGGGGGGGGGGGGGGGGCAGTTTGTTT